>PISX010026552.1:0-24315 GCA_004024625.1 Mellivora capensis | reverse complement strand
TCCGATACCAGTCCGGTGTTCCCGCTCGGCTTTACCTGCCCACTGGCGTCTTCTGCCCCCGTAGAGATCCTGACGAGTAGAATTTTGATCTCAGGCTGATTTCATGAGTGATCGGTGTTCCTTGGTAGGTAATCAGCTCACTTTAGGGGACAGGTTGAACCAGAGCATCCTCCTAGTTCCCCGCCATCTTGTCTCCCCGGGAAGCTCTATTTTTAACTTCTTGAGGAATCTCCACACTGTTCTCCAAAGTGGCTGCACCAACTTTCATTCCCACCAACAGTGTAAGAGGATTCCCCTTTCTCCACATCCTCTCCAACACACGTTGTTTCCTGTCTTGCTAATTTTGGCCATTCTAACTGGTGTAAGGTGGTATCTCAATGTGGTTTTCATTTGAATCTCTCTAATGGCTAGTGATGATGAACATTTTTTCATGTGTCTGATAGCCATTTGTATGTCTTCATTGGAGAAGTGTCTGTTCATATCTTCTGCCCATTTTTTGATATGATTATCTGTTTTGTGTGTGAGTTTGAGAAGTTCTTTACAGATCCTGGAAATCAATCTTTTGTCTGTACTGTCATTTGCAAATATCTTCTCCCATTCCATGGGTTGCCTCTTGTTTTGTTGACTGTTTCCTTTGTGGTGCAGAAGCTTTTGATCTTGATGAAGTCCCAAAAGTTCATTTTCACTTTTGTTTCCTTTGCCTTTGGAGACATATCTTGAAAGAATGTCTTTCAAGATTCTTTTTGCACCACAATGCAAAAAAATCAGGCTGATTTTTGCATGGTGGCTGATATCAAAGAGGTTACTGCCTATGTTCTCCTCTAGGATTCTGATGGATTCCTGTCTCACGTTGAGGTCTTTTATCCATTTCGCGTTTATCTTTGTGTACGGTGTAAGAGAATGGTCGAGTGTCATTCTTCTACATATAGCTGTCCAATTTTCCCAGCACCATTTATTGAAGAGACTGTCTTTTTTCCACTGTATATTTTTTCCTGCTTTGTCGAAAATTATTTGCCCATAGAGTTGAGGGTCCATATCTGGGCTCTCTACTCTGTTCCATTGGTCTATGTGTCTGTTTTGATGCCAGTACCATGCTGTCTTGGTGATCATAGCTTTGTAGTAAAGCTTGAAATCAGGTAATGAGATGCCACCAGTTTTATTTTTGTTTTTCAACATTTCCTTAGTGATTCGGGGTCTCTTCTGATTCCATACAAATTTTAGGATTATTTGCTCCAGCTCTTTGAAAACTACCAGTGGAATTTTGATGGGAATGGCATTAAAAGTATAGATTGCTCTAGGCAGTATAGACATTTTAACAATGTTTATTCTTCCGATCCAAGAGCATGGAATGGTCTTCCATCTTTTTGTGTCTTCTTCAATTTCTTTCTTGAGTGTTCTGTAGTTCCTCGAGTACAGATCCTTTACCTCTTTGGTTAGGTTTATTCCCAGGTATCTTATGGTTCTTGGTGCTATAGTAAATGGAATCGATTCTCTAATTTCACTTTCTGTATTTTCATTGTTAGTGTATAAGAAAGCCACTGATTTATGTACATTGACTTTTATCTTGCCACGTTACTGAATTGCTGTATGAGTTCTGGTAGTTTGAGGGTGGACACGGCATAAATCTTAAAGGGACTATGCACCAAGAATATCTAACAATTGTAAATATTTATACCCCCAATATGGGAGCAGCCAATTACGTAAGGAAACTATTAATCAAGATAAAGAGTCATATTGATATGTATATATTGATAGTAGGAGACCTTAACACACCTCTCTCAGTAATAGACAGATCATCCAAGCAGAAAATCAATAAAGAAACATGAGCATTGAATGACACATTGGACCAGATGAACCTCATAGATATATATAGAACATTCCACCCTAAAACAACAGAATACTCATTCTTCTCAAGTGCACATGGAACCTACTCCAAAATAGACCATACACTGTGTCACAAATCAGGACTCAACCAATACCCAAAGACTGAGATTATTCCCTGCATATTCTCAGATCACAGTGCTTTGAAATTGGAGCTCAATCAAAAGGAAAAGTTTAGAAGGAACTCAAACACCTGGAAGCTAAAGACCACCTTGCTTAAGAATGCTTGGATCAACCAGGAGATCAAAGAAGAACTTCAACAATTCATGGAAACCAATGAGAATGAAGACACTTCGGTCCAAAACCTATGGGATACAGCAAAGGGAGTCCTAGGGGGAAATACATAGCCATCCAAGCCTCCCTCAAAGAAATTGAAAAATCCAGACTACACCAGCTGTCTCTACACCTTAAAGAACTGGAGAATCAACAACAAATCAAACCAACTCCACACATAAGAAGGGAAATAATCAAGATTAGAGCAGAGATCAATGAGGTAGAAACTAGAGATACAGTAGGACGTATGAATGAAATTAGAAGCTGTTTTTTTGAAAGAATCAGTAAGATTGATAAACCATTGGCCACACTAATCCAAAAGAAAAGAGGGAAATCTCAAATTAATAAAATTATGAATTAAAAGGGAGAGATCACAACTAACACCAAGAAATAGAAACAATCATCAGAAGTTATTATCAACAGTTATATGTGAATATGTTAAGCAACCTAGATGAAATGGATGCATTCATGGAAACCTATAAACTTCCAAAATTGAACCAGGAAGAAATTGACAACCTGAATAGACTGATATCTAGTAAAGAGATTGAAGCAATGATCAAAAACCTCCCAAAAGGGGCTCCTGGGTGGCTCAGTGGGTTAAAGCCTTTGCCTTCAGCTCGGGTCATGATCCCAGGGTCCTGGGATTGAGCCTTGCATCAGGCTCTCTGCTCAGTGGGGAGCCTGCTTCCCTTCCTCTCTCTCTGCCCACCTGTCTGCCTACTTGTGATCTCTTCCTGTCAAATAAATAAATAAAATCTTAAAAAAAAAAAAAAAGAAAACCTCCCAAAAAACAAGAGCCCAGGACCTGGTGGATTCCCTGGGGAATTCTACCAAACTTTCAAAGAAGAACACCTATTCTACTGAAGCTGTTTCAAAAAACTGAAGCAGAAAGAAAACTTCCAGACTCTTTTTATGAAGCCAGCATTACTCTTATCCCCAAACCAGGCAAAGACCACACCAAAAAGGAGAATTTCTGACCAATATCACTGATGAATTTGGATGCTAAGATTCTCAACAAGATCCAAGCAAACAGGATCCAACAGCACATTAAAAAGATTATCCACCATGACCAGGTGGGATTTATCCCTGGGTTACAAGGATGGTTCAACATTTGCAAATCAATCAATGTGATAGAACAAATCAATAAGAGAAGAGAGAAGAACCACATGGTCCTCTCAATTGATGCAGAAAAAGCATTTGACAAAATCCAGCATCCGTTCCTGATTAAAACACTTCAAAGTATAGGGATAGAGGGAACATTCCTGAACTTCATAAAACCTAACTATGAAGACCCACAGCAAACATCATCCTCAATGGGAAGAAGCTCACAGCCTTCCCGTTGAGATCAGGAACACGACAAGGATGCCCACTCTCACCACTCTTGTTCAACATAGTATTAGAAGTCCTAGCAACAGCAATCAGACAACAAAGAGAAATAAAATGTATCCAAATTGGCAATGAAGAAGTCAAACTCTCTCTCTTCGCAGATGACATGATTCTTTAATCAACCTATTTCTTGAATCCTCTTCAATCCTATACTGAATAAAATAACCAGGATACATGAGGGAGACCCACTTACTGTGGTTAAGAACTGCTGTCCATGTGCGCATGTTCCCTACCAGGTGAGCACTCACAAGATGTTGGTGCCAGGTTGTAGGCCCTAGTCTCTGTCATTAATTTCCCATCAGAACTACAAAGTCCATGATGGCTAAGTCTTCCTATCTGTAAGGACTAGGGTCAGCATGGGTGTGATCCCTGCCTTTTCATACCTAAGGCAATGTAACCAATGTGTTTTGTTTCTCTCTATAAAAATAATATCTGTACACCTGTTCTTGATATTTTTTTCTCCCAAGGCACAAAGCAATATACTATATTTTCCCTCCAGAAGTGTGAGACAACATTTGTTGTTTGTGTTTTTTGTTTGTTTGTTTTTTGTCAGTGAAGATAAGACAAAGGTGGAATTAGAAGATGGGAGATTATCCTTTTTCTAGATGAAAATAACCTTAAAATGTCCAATTTTCTACATAGTCAGAAAAAGCAAATTGCAGAAATAATTGAAACTCTCAATTAGAAATGACAATAATATATGTTAATTAGTCCCAATTATATACAGGGACCCACACAAGTTGAAACATTAACAAAACTCTTCCTTTAACCAGCAACTGGCCCTCATCAAAGCATGGTGTCACAGAGATCAGGGCTCTCAACCCAAAAAGAGATCAGTGCAGAACAAACACACAGCTAACTCTTAGATTTTAGGCTTAAAAACACATGATTTGGGTGATAGCAAAAAAAAAAGTTTAAAATATGTATATTTATGTAAACACACACATATTTTGGGAACAGGGTCAATCCAACATCGGTCATCTCAACTAGAAAAATAACTCATCTTTAATAAAAAGAAAATGGATTTTTTTTAAAGGAATAGTCTTGGGTGTCTGGGAGGTTCAGTCACTTAAGCATCTGCCATATCTCTTCCCTCTACAGGGGTTCCCCACGCTCATGCTCTCTGTCTCACACACACACTCTCAAATGAATAAAATATTTTTTTTAAAAAAAAGGGAAGAGTCTTGGGGGAGGAAATTTTGGGACCGAAGAGAAGATTGGATCTGTGGCTTTTCCACCTTTAGTTTCAGAAGTCATTAGGAACCTCAGAGGTCCCCATTACCACATGCCTTAGAATCCATAGAGATGGCAACATGACAGGTCAGGACTTCAGCTCCCCTTTGGTTTCTAGACTCCAGAAAATCCCCACATAAAATATGAAATTCAATGAGGCAAAAAGAGAAAACAGGTGCTTGCTGGTGTTAGCGAGGCCACATGAAGGGCAACTGAAAGAAGAATGAGGGTAGATAGTCCTTCACTGGGTGGGTGGGAATGAGCTCTGTGTCCTGGTCCCCACGATAGAGATGAGTGTGGAAATCTGTGCCTTCTCTTGCTTTAGTCATAGAGACAACCCACATGACAACCTCAGTACCAGACCGGATATGTCAGCATAACTTCAAGAGTCACTGTGGCCCTAAGGGAAAATTAACACTGTGGCAGCAATTGCCTTATGACCTAAAGCATAGAAATAATTTCAGGGATAATGACGGTCAGAAAATTTTCAGAGGTTAAAGAATTTCTTAGAGACTGTGTTCAAACCTGAATGAACCAATGCATCATTACACTGTCTGTGAACTCACCTGGCAAGAGGGAGGATTATGCCCCTTCTTTAGTTTGGAGGATTGCAATCATGCAGTTATCACAAATTTGGGAGAATGAAATTTTACTTCTGTACCAAGGGGTTTTAGCAGTCGTATGTTGTGCCTTCAACACCACTTCTAAGAATCCTTGTGTTGACTACCTCTGCACAGTTGTCCTGTTTGGTGGGCTAAACCGTCTTCCCCCCCAGTGATGGGGTCTTATTCAAGTTCTGAGACTAGGAGCTGCCATTCACCCTAAGAATAATTGTCAGATTGGGACAAACAACAAAGACATCACATACTGGGCTCAAGAAAATATTTTGAAAATGGATGAATTATGGGAAAACCAGTCCTGTCCTGTCCCCACCTCAACCTTCTACCCACTTCATCCTCAGATTATTCAAGTTTCCCCAAGCAGGGAAGAAAAGGCAGAGTTAGAGAGATGTCAGGGGTTCCTATCCCTGCAAACCATATCCCAGTGCACAGAATGGAATGATGGTGTGACTTAGGTAATGCTAACTGCTCTAAATTGCTAAGCTGCAGTGCCCTAATGTGATAGAGGTTAAATGGGCCATACACAGTTTACTTAAATGGTGCTTACATTATGTGATAAGCCAGTGAGTAGCTTATCACAGGGGATGTTGGCATTCAGCCTTCTTGATTGGAGGCTCTGTCTTCTCCTAGGGTCCAGTGTCCTCTGCATTGGAAGGAAAATGAAGGATGGCACATGGGAGTTATTTATGGGTCAGAGATGGGGATCACTTCTATTCATATTTCACTGGCCCAGATTATGCAGGCTCTGTAAAATCTGTACATACAACATTTAAAAAAAGTGTTTGGGGAATGCTGGTGCTGTCCCTGCTAAACCTCATTACAGATCCTGGCATCTGAGTGCAGAGGTGGCTTTTGCTCTGCATCATAGGGTCACAGATAAAGTGACAGTTTGAGAATCCTAGGCAAATGAGACTTTCCTATGGCTTAGGAGGAGGACCAGTAGCCCTGTGAACCCATGTACATTAGACAACCTAGGAAGTTTGGAAGGACTCACATATTAATCTTTCAATCACAGTGGTATATTTTTGATAAGTAAAAAATATCCTCTTCACTTTAAAAAAAAATATTTATTTTTTTAATTTCATTTCTTTTCAGCGTAACAGAATTCATAGTTTTACAACACACCCAGTGCTCCATGCAATGCGTGCCCTCAATAATACCCACCACCTGGCTCCCCCAACCTCCCACCCCCCGCACCTTCAAAACCCTCAGGTGGTTTTTCAGAGTCCATAGTCTCTCATGGTTCATCTCCACCCCACTTTCCCTCTTCACTTTTTTTTTTAGCATACTTAATATTGACTGATATCATTTATTGCATTCAATACAGCTGAACTTAAGTAATTATAATAGGTAGTATCTTACACAAGAATTATGTTCTAAATGCATCTGTAAAGTAAAAATCATGTTCAGATTTTCCCTTTACGTTACATAAACACAAAATAACTAAAACATAAATACTGGATGCTTAAAATCTGTGTAACTGAAACAACAATCACATTAAGCAGAGGATAATAAAGGATGGGTTTACTTATTGGTTTTCCTTCATTTGTAAGTTATATGAATATTTGCACTAAATATTAGACTAAGAATCAAAGCCAACTGCAATTAAATATTGCAAGTTCATAATGATTGACAGGAATTATTGGATTTAGCTAGTTAAGACAGATATATGGATATTATAAGATAAACATATAATACATGCATATACACTGATAAGCGCACACATGTATTTTTATGCTAAGGTTTATAACCTGTATACAATTAATGGTCAGCAAATTTTTTATTAAATTGCTCCTTAATCTAGTGGCTTATTCAATGTCTCTTATTAAGGGATCCTAAGCATGTGAAAAAGATGCTTATAATTACTGTTTCGCTTGGGGGAACGTAAGCACAGCAGTGATGTTCTATTTTGTTAGTTTGTCAACAGTTGTGTCAATATGTCAGTAGGCCCACCTGAGAATATTACATAAATAACACATTAGTCTGAGAAGATGTGTCCTAGGAGTACATCATATTCACTTGTTGACAAAATTGGTTAGAGATTGACATTACCTTTGGAAGTCATACAGTTGGTTGTGAAATGGGAACAATAACAAGTAAATAAAATAATGAGCCTGAAGTGCCTTTGTTGGTCTTCTGACCACTTCTGAGGTTTCCCATGACAGGACATTGCCTCCCTCTGCAGTTCCTCCCCACAGCTTTCCATTGACTCTATATCTTGTCCCCTGACACATCCTCTCCACCCAGAGGGTGGAGTTGAAATTTTCAGTAACCTGAACTTCAGTCAAGGTGATAGGTATTTAATGTCAGTGAATTGACCATGGAATATGAAGTCAATCTGGAAAATAAGGTGCTAAACAGTGGTATTAGGTGATATAAGAAAGTGGGAAATTCTGATCAAGTCTGACAAATGCATAACAGATTGTCTGTGCTTAGGGCAGTTTCTCATCCACCAGGGTCCTCTTCTTCATACATCCTGTACACAGTCATCTCCAAATCCTTCTTGGGGCAGCACTGGCGCAGAAAATCCCAGTTGCTCATGGATGGACAAGAGGATTCTCAAAACTTCCCCTCCATTTCTCTGATCCTACGCTCACCATTCTGTTTGCTAGATTGATATAGCAATGCAAGGGAGGGGATGCTCCAATGGTGAACAGAGGGATTCTAATCCCTAAAGTACAATGACCTTGGAAACAAATATATTAGATCTGGTATTTGTCTTTTGAACTCTTAGGAGGTTGGTATGAGTGAAATTTATCCTTGACTTAATAAACTCTGGGATATCAAGGGACTGAAAAACATTCTGAGTGAGGTCAAGTGCTTCAAACTGCTTCCTTTATAATAAGATACAGGGTGTTTTGCTTTTATTACCCAGACAAATCCTTCAACTCTCTTCTGTAAACAAGGACCAATTATTCCACAAACTACAATAGATGGGATGTGGGAAAGTTCATGAACACAGTGGTCTGGGAGCTCATTCTAAATATGTCTCTTCCTAAATATGTCATTTCTTCCAATTTCAAATGTGTTCTTATAATTCATACAAAGTGATTGATTAAAATTTAAAAGGCATTTCCTTTGATACACTCAAAAGAACTGAAAGTAGCCTTCATTTTGTTTTCAACCGTGGGACCAGTGATCCCTTTCCAGTGCAAAAACTTTCTTCATACACATTCTAGATATTTGGGATATCATTTATAGCAAACAACACAATGTGTGGAATTATTGAAATAATAATCTAAGGTCTAGAAAAATCATTAGGATTTGCAATCAGAAAACTGAATGTACCAGGAGGAAGAGATTCATAGGTGCCAGCAATAGATCCAGTTTCTGAATCCTGAGTGAACTGATTTGGCAAAAAGAAGGCTGATGTGGTCCATTCCAGTTAATGGCTATAGATCTGAGACCTGGTCATGCCCGGTGCCATGGTTCAGGTGCATTTGGGAAGAAGCTAACTATACTTTCAGCATTGTTATCCTAGGGCGAAGCTATTACATAACACATACTGACTGAATGTCCATTCCTGGCCTGAATTCTTTATGCATTGAGCACAATAATAGTGTTGAGGAGATAATAAGCAGGAAAGGGGTTAGTGCTTCTAATTTAAAAAGGAATCATTTGGGAAGACCTCAGAGAAACAAGTGGACATCTGCGTAAAGATTTAAGGATGGATGCAATGTTTAGCAGCTAGACAGGAGGCAGCAGAGAGTGAGTGATGTGGAGACAGAAGGGAAGGTAGATCAGACAAATAATGTGAAACTGGGGTGTCTGTCATGGAGGGCTGGGGTCCCACTGTGAAGAGTGCTCTGGTACTGTGAGATGAAAACTCCTGGAGGGCTTTGTGAGAAGAATGCACTTATAAATGCAAAATTATATGGTTGAACTGATAGATAGCTATTTGCAAGTCAGGGCAAGGCAGCAAGGGCTTTTTTTTTTTTTTAAGTTTTTATTTATTTATTTGATGGAGAGAGAGAGATCACAAGTAGGCAGAGAGACAGGCAGAGAGAGAGAGAGGGAGAAGCAGGCTTCCCACTGAGCAGAGAGCCCAATGAGGGGCTCGATCCCAGGACTCTGGGATCATGACCTGAGCTGAAGGCAGAGGCTTAACCCACTGAGCCACTCAGGTGCCCCAGCAAGGGCTTTCTTAAATGAGAATTAATACTAAGAGAAAAAAAAAAAAAAAAGCTTACTTAGTAACAGAGCCTCAATTATCAAAAAGAAAAAGCCCAAGCAGATTAATTTGTATCAGCTGTCTGAAGGTCAGGACACTTACTTTTGAAGCCCCTGCTTCCTGTTCAGGCCAGCTGTTCTTTGTGTGTTATCCTAAGCAGTTCCTAGAGTAGGCTATTTAACTTCTCAATGCCTCAGTTTCCTTACCTATAAAACAGGACTAAAATAAAATTTAGTTCAAGAGATTATTATAAGGATCCAATGAAATATATGAAAACTGCTTAGACTAATTTGGCATATATGGCAAGAGCTTAATGATTGTTAAATATTATTTTTGTTGTAGGGAGAGCCATTTACCATACTTAGCAGCAGAAGGGCAGACAGCTTTAGCACTAACAGATTCCAGAGCCTCAATTAAGAGTGAAATAGGGCAAGCATGAAGACATACTATGTCTGGTGGAAGAACCACAGAGACTGAGAACAGGGCAGGGACTCTGGGACAGAGGTCTCTTGTGCAAGGTAGAATGATCATGGAATAAAGGTGCTCAATGCATAGATTGTTTGAGGAAAGGTATGAGACCCTCTCACTTTCTGTCCCCATATACACACACTGTAGGCTACCATTTGTGAGAGCAAAATATCGGACTTGGACAGGCAGGCTCTCAAGAAGAACCAAAAATTAGGTTATATTTGAATAATAATACATATTAAGCAATTTTTTAGTGTTTACTAAACAGTGATAACAAGTGAAGGTTTATAAGACTAAGATCTAAAATTACAATTAATTGAAGAGTAGGGTTTATGATATGGACTCTACCATTTTGATTCCTTTTTATTTTATTTCTTTAGGAATTTAAATCTGTGTCATTACATGCTAAACTACATTTGCAGAATATCAAACCACCCATGGGAAAGATTTGTCAAACCAAGTAAATGTCCACTGACTTTTTAACAGAAATCACTAAATTCTATAAATATTAATTTCAGCATTGCATAGTTGTTCCAGATAGGTCTTGACGTTCTCTTAGCATATTGATATGTGGATAACTAAAAAGAATATAAGATCAAAGCAAATCCTATTTGGAGAGTAAAATATAGAATAAGTGATTTTTTATCCCTATAATAATGCCAATAATAATATCAGATAAAATAAATATTAGAGCAAGAAAAATTACTGTGGATAGAGACAGTCATTTTACAATGATAAAATGGTAAATTTTCCAAAAAGATATAGCAATCTAAATATGTATGCAACTAACACAGAAGATCAAAAAACATGAAGCAGAATTGAAAGTAGAAACAGAAGAATCCACAATTATAATTGGAGATTTCAATAGTCCTCATACAGCAATCAAAAGAGGAATTAGAAAATCAATAAGCTCATAGAAAAACTGAATAATACCATCAATCAACTTGATTCAAATAACAGTTACAGAATATTCCACCCAAAGACAGCAGAATGTCTATTCCTTTCAAGGGTTCATAAAACACATTTCAATGGAGAAGATAATTTAGTTCACAAAACAAACTTAAATTTAAGATGATTGAATATCTATAAAGTATGTTCTCTGATCATAGTGAAATTAAATAGGTATGGGTAATAGAAAGGAGAAATTCCCCAATACTCTAAAGTTAAATAACACTTGTAGAAATTTGTAGTCTAAACAGAAGCTTCAAAGGAAATTAGAAAATATTTTTGAACAAAATGAAAGTTAAAATATGACATATCAACATTTGTGGAATGCAAAATATGACATACCAACTTTTGTGGAATGCAGATAACATTCAGTGTTTGAGAGGAATTTACAGGATTAAATTCTTACATTGAAAAGAAAACCCTCAAATCAATGAAGTGTTTAACTTAAGAAATTAGAAAAAGAACAAAGCAAGCCCAAAGCAAACAGAAGAAAGGACTAACAGACATAAAACAAAAATTTATTCCCTTGAAATAGAAAAAATATAAAGTCATTAAAAGCAGGTTTAAAAAAAAATCAGTAACATTGATAAATCTTAGGGGAAAAAAAAAAGAGAGAATGAGAGAAGACACCAATTACCATTATCAGCAAGGACATCACTACAATGCCCAAAGATAGTAAGGGATACTAATGGACAATACAGACAATAAGGGCAATAAGGAAATATTTTTTAAAAGATTTTATTTATTTATTTACTTATTTATTTGACAGAGAGAGGGAGAGAGAGAGAGCACAAGCAGGCAGAGGGAGAGGGAGAAGCAAGCTCCCCACTGAGCAGGGAGTCTAATACGGGGCTCAATGCAGGGCTTTAGGGCTCCAGATGGAGTCCAATGAGGGCCTCCATGAAGGGCTTGATCCCAGCACCCTGGGATCGTGACCTGAACTCACGGCAGACACTTAACTGACTGAGCCACCCAGGTTCCCTGCAATAAGGAAATATTAAAACGATCCTGTGTGCATACACTTGATAATGTTATGAAATGTGCTGATCCTTAAAAACCACAGACTACCAAAAACTCTTGTGTAAAAAAAAAATCAGTAACTTTTCTAATCTTATATCCACTCAATAAATTTAATTCGTAATTAAGGAACTTCCAAAAAGATACCAGGTCCTTGCAGTTTTATTGGCAAATTCTACTGAATATTTAGTATATGTGCTGCTGAAACAAGCACTCTACTGAATATTTAAAGAAAGAACAGATATTCTACACATAGCTTCCAGTAAATGGAAAAGAGAGAAATTTCCAATTATTTTTATGTCTGATATCAATATCAGACAACAAATAATTAGATATTGATTGATATCAATAATATCAATAAAGTAGAAGAAAACTATAATCTACAACAAAATAGCATGCCAAGTCTAATAATTATAGGGATATAAGGCTGATTTAGTATTTGCAAATAAATCCATGCAACCCATAATACTAATAGATCAAAGAAGAAAAACCACAAGATCATACTAATCGATGCAGAAATTTGACAATTTCAACATACATGCACAGTTAAAAAAAAGCAACCTAAAAATAGACAGAAAATCTGATAAAGAGCAAAAATGCATCTACCAAACAATTAAACATCAATAAATCATCTGTAAAAAAAAATCTTGATAAATCTGCAAAAAACCACCCAAAAAACCTAAAAACAACAACAAAAGGAAAACCAAAAAAACCCCTCAATCCTAGAGTGGACAAATACTTTTTCCTTGTAATCAGGAACAAGGTAAGAGTATCTGCTCCTATCATTTCTATTTAATGTTGTACTGGAAATCTTAGCTTGTGCAATACAGTGAGGAATAGAAAGAAAAGGCATATCGGAAGGGAGTGACAAAGTCCTTAATTGTAGGTGACATAATTCTTCATATAGAGATTTATAAAGAACCTACAAAAATCTTAAGTGAAAAAAGTGAGTTGGTACATCAGCAATCACTTCTAATCAATGTTCTCTGATGTCTCCATTGATGTACAAAGTCAAGCTGCCCTGGGTCAGTCTTGGATCAGGAATAAAACAAGGGACCAATATTCCTTGCCCAAATGGGACTGCCCTTTCCACCTGCCCTCAAGCTCCTTGCCTATCCTTCCTGCAGGTGGTGGTGTGTGGAAGTCAGGGGTGTAGTCAACTTTGAGTGAGAACCCATTCTTGGACTAAAATGAATCTGGCATAAAGACTTAAAACAAGTACATGGTTGGAAAATGGAAAACTCAACATGAGTAGAAAACAAATGATACTTCACATTTTCTTGCATCTGCAGTCATCATCAGTATAGCACAGTGAGAAAATTTGGGAACACTTAGAAGCCAGTATTCACAAGCAGAGGAATGGATGATAGGACATTACAAGTAATGATACTAAGGATTTAGTATGTTTAGGATTAAGTGCTACTAGGAACTTCAGAGATAAGCAGATCTATAACATTTCAGTAGGAATATGTTAGGAAGAGCTTTAACAGTATAAGTAACAACAGTGTTGCTACATTTTTCTAGTGGTTAGAGACGTGAAATTATCCAGGAATGGCACATTTGATACTAAAAGACTTAGCAAGGAACCCCCATGTTTGTGGGAAAAAACTATATATGCCACCTTTCTATTAAAGCTCTCTTTAACTGACTAATGTGTGAATCCCTTTTAATTTCTGTGCTCTATTTGGCTTTCTTTAGCTGCAGCTCTGGTGAATTAAGACCAGATGCATAAATACTGTCTATCATAAATGGCTCAAAAAATCCTCTCTTCTATCTGCTTAGTTGTCTTCCAATTTCAAATTCAGAGTTTGTGAAGGTATATGGCCTGGTGAGAAGTGGAGGAGAACAGGTTGGAATATATGTTAAAATGTACCCAAATACATTTATGGAAGCTTTAAAATTATTTTCCAAGGGGGGTGCCTGGGTGGCCCAGTGGGTTAAAGCCTCTGCCTTTGGCTGAGGTCATGATCTCAGGGTCCTGGGATCGAGCCTCGCATTGGGCTCTCTGCTCAGTGGGGACCCTGCTTCCTCCCCTCTCTTTCTCTGCCTGCCTCTCTGCCTACTTGTGATCTCTGTCTGTCAAATAAATAAATAAAATCTTAAAAAAAATTATTTTCCAAGGGTAAAAAGTTCATTCACCAAAAGTCACAAATATTTATTGAGACTGGGTGATGGGCATTAAAGAGGGCATGTAGTGTGATGAGCACTGGGTGTTGTACACAACTAATGGATTGTTGAACATTACATCAAAAAACTAATGATGTATTATATGTTGGCTAATTGAATTTAAATACAAAATAAAAAAACACAAATATTTATTGAAAACCTGGTGTATTAGACATTGTGGGAGATAAAAATTTCAAGACACAGACTCTGCTTTCAGGAGGTGTATGCTTTAACTATGGAGCCAAAATAGGAGAAAAGGAAATATATGACAATATACACACACAGAGTAAATACTCCTGAGATTCAAGGCAGGGGAGACAGCACAGTGAACTGAAGGTAAGATATAAAAGGAGTCTTTAGCAAGAATATGGGGGATGGGTAGGGAGTGGCATTTATTTCTAGAATCTATCTATTTTTAAAAATGAGTTTAGCAAGTAACTGAAAACTTAAATTAAAAAAAAAGTTATGTATAGTAGCTCCAAAAATACTTCTGTGTAAATCTAACAAAGCATGTATATTCTGAAAACTACAGAATTCAAAGAGCTAAGTAAATGGATAGGTATAATATGTTCATAGATTAGAAAACTGATCCTTCAGTAGACGAGAATGAAATCCTGAAAAAGATTCACAGAAATATGGTCAATTAATATTTTTATTAATATTGAAAGGTAATTCAGAGGAGAAAGAATAGTTTTTTTTAAACAAATTTAGGAACAATTGGACTTTCCATACACAAGAAAACAAACAAACAAACAAACAATCCTCAATTTAGACTTCACACACTATGTAAAAATTAACTCAAAATATAAGGCAACTAAATACAAAATATAAAAAAAAATCACACTTCTTGATGAAAACAGGAGAAAATATGCCATATCTTGGGTTAGGTAAAGAGTTCATAGTTAGATATAATACCATAAGCACAACTCATAAAAGTAAAAATGCTAAATAGGATTTCTTAAGAATTAGAAATAAATATTTCTTCAAAATGTAGTTAAGGAAATGAAAAGATAAGCTAGCTTAGGAGAAAATATTTTCACGCCTTATATTTGAAAAATGACTTGTATCTAGAATATATAAAGACTTTCAAAACTCAACAAGAAAATAAACACTAAATAAACACATAGGCAAAAGATCTGAACAGTTAACCAAAGAAGGTAACTTAACTGGATGGCAGATAAGCACATGAAAAGATGTTCAACATTATTAATAATAATAGAAATGCAAATTAAAACTAAAACAACACACAGGTATTAGAACAGATAACGTTAAAAAGACTAGCCATAGCAAGCATTGTCAAAAATGTGTAGGAAATAATATCCTTACACTGATGGTAGGAATGTAAAACAAGTTTAATTATTTTGGTAGTTTGGCAGTTTCTCAAACATTTAAACATATATACCTAGCATATGAGTCATATCAATCCTAGGTCTTTATCTACCCAAGAGAACACAAACCACATGTCCATACAAAGACTTGTACACAAATGTTTGTGCAGCTTATTTGTAATAGCCTCAAATTGGAAAAAATCTAGACATCCATCAACAGGTTAACAGATAAGCAAATTGTGGCATATCCATTAACTAAAGGAGAACAAACTATTGATACACAGAATAAGGATGAATCTTTATCTCAGTAAAAGAAGTTAAACAAAAAAGAATACCTTCTGTATGATTCCATTTGCACCAAACTCTAAAGAGTGGAAACTATAGTGACAAAAGGCAGATCCATGGTTGACTGTGGATAAGGAGTGAGGATGGGCAGGAGAACACTTCTGGGAATGATGGATTGATTCTCTATCTTGATTGTGGTGATGGTGGATATATACAAATGTAAAACCCTTTTAAATTATACATTTTTAATATGTGCGAGTCATTGTGTATCAATTATACTGTAATACAGCTTTTATTTAAAATGGATATTTTAAATGTATAAATGTTTTGAAATTTCTGAGACTTACCTAGTTTATCTTCAAGAAATAGAAAGTGAAACTCACAAGAGCATAGTTGCTAAGACATTGGGGACAATATAAAACCACATCCGTGCTTCATCGTATTCAGATTACTCAGTAAACTGGTTACATGGAAAACCAATGAAGATATGATAAATGTTTTGTTGGTGATATGAACAAAGTACTTATATGAGCAACATAGAGAAAACTTGATTCCAGAAAGTGGGAAGGGTATGAACAAAGGAAAGTGGAAGGTCATGAATGCACCATGATCTGTCTGGTACCACTGTCATACGTACTCATGACCTAGGACCCTCCATAGTCCACACCACAGACATGAAGGATCATGATCAGGACTATTTCTCAGTCTCCTGTGTCCCCAGTGCATGGTGGTGTCTGGTATAATATGGTATCTTGTAGTTGATTGCTAAATAAATAATCATCAAATCAAATAAATCAAATTAAATATAAATCAAATTTAGAATCATGAACTGGTTTTCTGTTGATGCCATAGGAGGTCACCACAAACATGGTGACTTAAACAATACAGTCTTACAGTTCTGTAGGTCAGAAGTCTGAGAAGGGTCTCACGGGGCTAAAACTACAGTTTCAGCAGGCATGTATACCTTTCTACAGGCTGTCAAGAAGAATAGATTTTTTTTTTTTTCCCTTTCTAGCTTCGCCGTCTGCATTACTTGACTCATGGATATGTTCTCAGATCTCTTTCTCGTTCGTCCAAGCCAAGGTACAGTCCTTCTCACATTGCCATCTGTCCAGTTTTCTACTTTTAAGGACCCATAGCAGTAGATTGGGCTCCCTGGATAATCCAGGCTAGCTTTCCTAAGAGTCTTAATTTACATCTGCAACATCTATTTGCCATGTAAGGGAACATTTTTCAGAGGTTCAAGGGATTACAATGTAAAGCTTTTGGGGGGCCATTATTCTGCCTACCATACTTTTTCTAAAAAGCTCAGGTAGTATATATTTTAGGTTTAAGACCCTGTCATAATTACTCAACTGTGCCATTGAGGCATGAAAGCACTCTTAAATGATTTGTTGAAGGGTGAATACAAATAAAACTTTATTTATAAAAACAGGTGTAGGTGGGATTTAGCCAGAGGGCCACAGTTTGTTGGCTTCTGGTCCAGAACACTGTGTTTCCACTGTTCTTCCTTAAGATTGACCCATCCTACTCAACATATTCACTTCATAAGTGGTGTGATGACTGAAGAGTTGTTAGCAATATTTCAACAGATCATTGTGCAGCTATCCATAATGGCATTCATGTTTATCTGTCCTTTCCTCCAGTGCCTTGCTTGTCTCATTTGCTCTGACCACCTTGTAGGAGATGCTTGTTTCTCAGACACTGAGTCTCGGGCTGGGCCTTGAATGCAGCAGCCCAGTTGCCTCCATGGAGGAAGGAAATCTCATCTGGGTTCTAACAAAAACAAGCTTCATTTTGTGTCACTCCTCACTCAGGAAGCTTAAATTGCTTATGCAATGTGCATGGGTGCTTGTCAAAGTAAGCATTATGTCTTCTACCTCCCCTGCAAGTGCCCTCTGGTGAATGGAGGAGGGAACTTGAGCATGCTCTTTTCCTTGGTCAATAACAAAATGGTAAGCAATGATCTGTGTAAAATTTCAGTTCTTCCTGGGACCACAATGCCCTTCATGTGACCTCCATGTTCACTCCTATCATGATCCAAAAAAAAACCCTTCCTGATGGTGGCTGCTCTTGAGGGCTGCCCACCCCTCCAAGATGCTGTAGGGATCGCCCTAGACTCAGCATGCCACAGTACTTCCCCCCAGCCTCCAAAAAGTGGTACAGTCATGCTGGGGTTAACTCCCTTCCACTTTCCAGGACCCTGAGCCTGTGTCCCCTCCACTGGTATTACTTTCTGTTGGAGGGGCCCTTCTCCCTTTAGGCTGAGTGCATGTAAGGGAATATGGTCCTAAGCTTGCAACTGAGCAGTTCCCAAGATCCTCCAGGCTAATGTGCCAGCCTGCTTTAATTGCCGTAGACACACAAATAACAAACCAGCCCAGTCCATACTGAGCAATCTGTTCTGGGATTTAGATTTGTTTCTACATCATTGTTAATAGTAACTAGATCACTGCCATCTTTTAGAAGGTTGTGGCAAAAATAATCAAACCAATAAATGAATGATTGGATGAATTGATAAATTAAGTCCTATAATTTAAATGGGTTTAGGTTAGGTTTCTTCAGAATAGGAAGTTTTAGTTTTATTTAAATAAAATTAACTAACATTTTAAAAATCATTATTTTAATCAGAATTTGTTTAGATGTTACAACTTAGCTATGTTATACAAAGTAGTTGCCAACACAACTAGATACAAAGTAAGTGTTTAGATCAGTGTTCAGCTCAGACTTTAGGACTGTCTGAGTTTACTTCAAGGATCTGTGATCTGTGATGTACTTGAATCCTACCAGACTTCCCTGCTTATAGTCTACCTGGTCTCAGATTCCCAGATGGACATATAAGGCATCACCATAGTGGAGGGGCTTTTTATTTATTTATTTTTTCTTGAAGAAGATGTCCCAGAACACAGCAAACAGGGATCCTTGGCATCTTGTAGATGTCCAGGACATTTAATATTTACACATGGTCTTTAAATATCACTGTCTTGATTTTCCTTCTAAATGAGGAAAGTAAAAAGAGGTTTTAAATTTTGTTCCCTTTTTATAGTTTTATTAACACAAATATAACATGTACATAAACTGTCTATTCATTTTCTTTGCTGTGTAGCCTGGCATTGGGATTGGTGACTCTGATGGCCAGCTGGGCTGCTCTTTCAACAATGACTTTGTGATCCTTAGAGCAGACATTGTGAGCATTCTCTACACAGTAAGATTTGTTGCATATCAACAGCACTTCAAGCTGCTTGATCTTGTGAAATAGGAACTTCCAGAAGCCATTGGGCAGCAAGTGCTTTGTTTTCTTGTTGCTCCTGTGACCACTATGGGGCATCAACATCTGGCCCTTGAATCTTCTGTGCTCCCTACTATCTATGCCTATGCATCTCCACCAGTTGCTCTTAATTTTGACATCTTGGTCTGACTGGTGCTACATGAACTTCTTGGTCCTCTTCTTAATGATCTTGAGCTTCACCAGAGTTCTGAGGGTGACCATGATGATGAGTAGGAGATTGGCTACCAACTCTACAAGCAGCACCAAGGAAGACAAGGAAGTTTTTAATTTTGGTGGAGTCCAAGTTATTTTTTTTTTCTTTTGTGAATCTTGCTTTCAGTGTCTTATCTAAGAAAATTTTGCCTGAATTAGTGTCAGAAAGATTTTGTCCTATGTTTTTCTATAGAAGTTTTACAAAGTTGGGATTAAGATCTATACAGCTATTTTGTCTTTCTGATGAATTGTCCCTTGATCCAAATAATATGACTTTAATTATCTATGTTAATATTATTTGCTCTGAAGTCTGCTTCAATCTTATATTAATGTATCTGCTGCAACTTTCTTATTTTTAGAACGATATACTTTTTCTCATCCTTTTATTTTTAACCTATTTGTGTCTTAGTATTTAAGGTGTGTTTCTTGTAGCTAGTCTATAGAGGGTCTTGCCATTTGTCCAAGCTGAAAAATCCTGCCTTAATTGGAGTGTTTACACCATTACTTTTCTGGTGTTCTGTCCTATAAACTCTTGCCATCTTAGTCTCCCAGACTTTCATCAATGTCTCCTTGACTCAGGGACCTGTCATGGTGTCCCTGGATCTCCCTGCCTACACCACACACTGGAAACTCTTTCAGGGCCACTAAACTGGAGTGACCTTATGGTTCATCTAATTTGTTTCCCATCTCTGAGAGATCTCCGGTCTTCAATGTCTGATGTTCAGTGTTCAAAAACCATTGTTTCAAATATTGTCATGTTTTTGTCGCCAAGCAGGAGATTAATTCTTTTCCCTGTTACTTCATCATGGTCAGAAAGAGAAGCACCTCCATAATGACTGAATTACTATCTTCTTCTAATTGAATTACATCTGAAGACTTAAAGGGAAGAGGGATTTGTTTTACTCTGGTTTCTTCCTTCCCTCACCTTCTGGATCATATCACCTTCTTGCTCATCAATTCAGACTGTAGGTATATTAGAAAATATTTTCTTACCTGGTCACTGTTCCAATACCAGTATTTTCTCACTGTCATTCTAAGTGACTCATTTTCCTTGAGTTGGGTTTCAACCTTTTTCAGCTGATAACTAGACTTTCTCTTTTTCTTTCTCTTTCCTACCTTTCTTTCAAATAGACTGGGGAGAATGTTGGAGGAAGGGTTCTAGATGCCAGCATAAGGAGAACCTGAGTTCACCTCCTTCCACAGACACAACAATGTTACATCTACATATAGGACATTCTCATTGAAAAATATCTGAAGATTGGCAGAGAAGCTCTTCCACAAAACAAAACAAGCAAGTCATATCAAGATCAGTAGGAAGAGCAAAAATGATCTGGCTAAGGGCCCCCATCACCAACTTGGTGACTTACAAAAAGGAAGGATATCATAAAGGCACAGCTCCTCTCTGAGGAACAAGTTTGCCCACATGGGGCAACCCAGCCCACATGGGGTAACCCAACCCATGAGACCTGCACCAGAAAAGGAAGCTCCCCAAATTATTATCTTAGAAAACTATCAGGTCTAGTGTCTGAGACAGGCAGAGTACTGAGACCCCTATCTTGAAGGACTCACACACAGAATCACATTATTATGAGTCCCAATAAAGAAGCAGTAGTTTGAGAAACACCTGGATCATATTTGAGGGACATTCTTTGACTAGTCTTAGGAGGTATATTGAAGGGATAAAAGTCTCTAGAAGATCTCTACAGAAGCGGAGGTACCAGCAGGTAGGTTTTTTTTTTTTTAATTTTTAAATTTAAATTCAATTTAGTTAACATATAGTGTATTATTAGTTTCAAGGGTAGAACTTACTTATTCATCAGTTGCATAAACACCCAGTACTCATTATATCAAGTTCCCAGCACCCAATAACCTCATCCCTGCCAACTCTCCTTCAGCAACCCTCAGTATGTTTCCTAGACTTAAGAGTCTCTTATTTGCCTCCTTCTCTGCTTTCATCTTATTTTATTTTCCTTCCCTTCCCCTATGTTCATCTATTTTATTTATTAAATTCCACATATGAGTGAAATAATATGGTGTTTGTCTTTCTGTGACTGACTTATTTGCTTAGCATAATACCTTCTGGTTCCATCCATGTCATTGCAAATGCCAAGATTTCATTCGTTTGATGGCTGAGTAATATTCGGCATCTTCTTTATCCATTCCTCTGTCAATGACATCTGGACTCTTTCCATATTTTGGGTATTGTGGACATTGCTGCTACAAACATTGGGGATCAGGTGCTCCTTTGGGTAAATACCTAGCAGTGAAATTACTGGTTTATAGGGTATCTCTTTTTTTAACTTTCTGAGGAACCTCCATACTGTTTTCCAGAGTGGTTGCACCAGTTTACATTCCCACCAACAGGGTTAGAAGGTTCCCCTTTCTTTGCATTCTCACCAACATTTGCTGTTTCCTGACTTGTTAGTTTTAGCCATTCTGACTAGTGTGAGGTGGTATCACATTCTGGATTTGATTTGTATTTTCTTGATGCTGAGTGATATTGAGCAGTTTTTCATGTGTCTGTTGACTATTATATGTCTTCTTTGGAGAAATGTCTGTTCATGTCCTCTGCCCATTTCTTGACTGGATTATTTGGGTTTTTTTTGGTGTTGAGTTTGATACGTTTTTATAGATTTTGATTACTTTCCCTTTATCTGATATGTCATTTGTAACTTTCTTCTCCAGTTTTGTAGGTTGTCTTTTAGTTTTGATAATTGTTTCCTTTGTTGTGCAAAAGCTTTTAATCCTGATGAAGTCCCAATAGTTCATTTTTGCTTTTGTTCCCCTTGCTTCTGGGATATGTCTAGCAAGAAGTTGTTGTGGCCAAGGTCAAAGAGGTTAAATTACAAGCCAATATCCTTAATGAACATAGATACAAAAATTCTCAACAAGGTACTAGCTAATAGGATCCAACATGCATTAAAAGGATTATTCATCATGACCAAATGGATTTATTCCTGGACTGCAGGGGTGGTTCAATGTCTACAAATCAATCAACATGACACACCAGTTTAATAAAAGTATGGATAAGAATGGATATGGAACCATATGATCCTCTCAATAGAGGCAGAAAAAGCATTTGACAAAATATAGTATCCTTCCTTGATAAAAACCCTTAATGAGGTTGGGATAGAGGGAACATACCTCAATGTCATAAAGGCCATATACAAAAGATTCACGGGTAATATCTTCTTCAGTGGGGGAAAACTGAGAACTTCCCCCCTAGGGTCACAAACATGAGAGGGTTGTCCACTCTCACCACTATTGTTCAACATTGTACTGGAAGTCCTAGCCTCAACAATCAGACAACAAAAAGATATAAAAGGATCCAAATCAGCAAAGAAGAATTCAAACTTTCATGCTTCATAGATGACATGATACTCTATGTAGAAAACAAGAAAGATATCAAACAAAATTGCTAGAACTGATACAAGAATTCAGCAAAGTCACAGGATATTAAATCAATGCACAGAAATCTGTTTCTATACACTGATAAAGAAACAGCATGAAGAGAAATCAAGAAACTAATCCCATTGACTATTACACCAAAAATGATAAGATACCTAAAAATAAACCTAACCAAAGAGATAAAAGATCTAGACTTAGAAAACTATAGAATACTTATAAAATAAATTGAAGAAGACACAAAGAAATGGAAAAACATTTCATGCTCATGGAGTGGAAGAATAAATATTGCAAAAATGTCTATACTATGCAAAGCAGTTTACACATTCAATGCAATCCCTATCAAAATACCACCAGCATTTTTCATAGAACTGGAAAAAAACAATTCTAAAATTTATAGGAAACCAGAAAAGACCCTGAACAGTCAAAACTATTTTTTTGTTGAAAACAAAAACCAAAGCTGGAGGCAAAGTTCTGGATTTGAGCTGTATTACAAAGCTGTAATCATCAATACAATATAATACTGGCACAAAAGGAGACACATAGAACAATGGAACAGAATAGAGAACCTAGAAATGAACCCTCAGCTCTATGGTCAACTAATGTTCAACAAAGCAGGAAAGAATATCCAATGAAAAAATGATAGTCTCTTCAGCAAATAGTGTTGGAAAAATTGAACAGACACATGCAGAAGAATGAAACAGGGCCACTTTCTTACATCATACACAAAAATAAATTGAAAATGGATGAAAAACCTAAGTGTGAGACAGGAATCCATCAAAATCCTAGAGAAGAACACTTGCAGGTGCTATTTTTAAATGTCCTTCTTCCTTGTGAGACTTGCATTAGTGGGTATCATTTTTGCACTCTCAAGCTTCATTCTATTGTCACTGTTTCTGCCCTAGTGTTCGCTATGGACTCACTCCACCAGATCTGGCCCATTTCTTCTCCACAGTAGCTGCTGCCCTGACAGACCCTATGGGTGCACACACCCTACCCAAGGGACACTCTTTGAATATCTGGTGCTGCTTGCCAAGGGGACTTTCATTTCTGAGACCCACAGAACTAAGACCATTAGCAAAACAGGGCACTGCACAGACAACAGATTGAAAAATACCTCTAGCCTTCCAGTGACCACTCCTTCATGACTGAAATAAACTTCTCCCAATACATAGAAACAAATATAAAGTTTCAGGAAAAATGAATAGAGGGAAGGATATATTCCAAAATAAGGAACAAGACAAAACTTCAGAAAAAGACATTGATGAAAGAGATAAGCAATATAACTGAAAAAAGAGTTCAAAGTAATAATCATAAATATGCTCACTAAAATAGGGAGAAAAATGGATAAACATAGTGCGTCTATTCAATAAGGATATATAAATTATAAGAAAGTTCAAACAGAAATAACAGCTGAAGGATACAACAATCAAACTAAAAAATACAATAGAAGGGTTCAACAGCAGACTGGATGAAGCAAAAGACTGGAACAGTGAGCTAGAAGAGTGATGGAAATCATATTGACAGAGAAGCAAAAAGGAAAAAAAATTATTTTATTTATTTATTTATTTATTTTTAAAATATTAAAATTTAAATTTAGTTATTAAATTATTAAATTATATTATTAATTAATTATAATTAATTAAAAATTAA
>PISX010026551.1:0-24319 GCA_004024625.1 Mellivora capensis | reverse complement strand
TGAAAAACAACCTGAAGGTTTTGAAGGGGTGGGAGGGTGGGAGGTTTGGGGAGCCAGGTGGTGGGTATTATGGAAGGCACACATTGCATGGAGCACTGGGTGTGGTGCAAAAACTATGAATTCTGTTATGCTGAAAACAAATAAAAATAAATAAGTAAATAAATAAAAAGATATAAGGAATACAGCAGTGGAAAATGGCATACGAAAAGAAAGAAAAACAAAAAAAGAAAGAAAAGGAAAGGAAAATTATATTTGAAAAATAAATAAGTTGTGAGGACCTACCTGGAACTCAATATACAATTTTCCCCTTGTGCTGGGATTTTGAAATCTTATAGGATCCAAGGGATTGTCATCCACCTTTTCTTCCACACTCCCTTCTGGGGGAGGGGCCTTTTGCTCTGTTTCTCAGGGAATCCTGCCTGATCAGAGTTTCCCCACCCCCTATCTTGGGTATGGGCTTAGTGAAAACCAGATTTCTGAGTGTTTTTTGTACTCTGGGGCCTTTCCATGTCTCTTCAGGGGATTAGAACAAAAATGGCAGCAGCCAAACCTCTGGCCCAGAGCAGATAATTCAGTGTCTGCCCTCTTTAATGAACTCTGCAAGACAAACAGTCTCCACTTCTACTTGTGCTGCTGAAAACCGCAGCTTTCTGCAATGCAAGCCCACAGCTACTCTCCTGGAAGAGTTCAGGGGCCCAGGAGTATCTCTGCCTTTGTGCTTTTAAAACTAGGAGTAAAAAATAAATAAATAAATAAATAAAACTAGGAGTAGACTGTGGGCTCCTGCGTTCACCTGAAGCTCCAGAATCAGGCCCAGTTCTGCTCTAAGCCTTTTCCTGGCCACTACTCCTTTGTGTTATTGCCCTGTTGTAGATGGTGGTTCAAGTTTTTTTAGTCTGTTCAAGGAAAGAGTGGATATTGACCCTTCTAATTCACAGTTTCTGGTGATCCTTGTTGAGAGTCTCTTCCTATGCTCGCTGACCATAACCTACTTCCTGGCTCCAATGCTTGGGCCCTCTACTGTTACACCTGAATCTCCTTTTGCTCTATGGTCCCTTGTATCCTGAGACAGTGTCTTACCTAGAATTCTGCCTTTTCATTTCCAAAGTCCCTTCAGGGAAGGGTGTGTCTTACAAGAGCAGATTTCTAAGTGTTCTGATTTTGCCCTCCAGTGTTATGTCACTTTCCAGGTGCCAGGTTACAGTGGTTCCCTCCCCCTTCTGTTTATCTTCCAATATCTCCCAGCAGATTCATGACTCCACCCTTCCGACTTTGCCAAAAGCAGTAGCTTTTCTGTTTGTAGAGATCCAGTTGTATATTCTTACATCTCAGGCTGATTTCATGTGTGTTCAAAACGATTTGATAAATACCCACCTAAATTCAGAGGACCAGTTGATATGGTGTCCCCTACTTCTCCAACATCTTGCCTTCCTCAAACAAAACAAAACCTTAAAAGCTCATCTTTTCATTATAGCATTGGGAAGTATAGAAGATTTTTTTGTTTTGTTTTGTTTGAGAGATAGAGGATTCCAGCAGGGGTGTGGGTAGAGGGAGAGGGGAAGAATCTTAAACAGTCTCCACACTCAGTGTGGAGCCTGGTGTGGGGTTTAATCTAAGTACCCTGAGATCATGATCTGAGCTAAAATCAAGAGTCAGACTCTTAACCAACTGGTCCTAACCCAGGCGCCCCTAGGAATTGTTTTGTTTTTAACATAGGAATCCTGATTGTTTTCTAAAACCTAAGCGTAATGCAATATTTTTGTCACTGTTTCTGTTTTGTTTCACTATCATTTTTTTTCCACACAGTCAAGACAGGAGAAATAATTGGATGTAGATAAGTAAGCCAAATTATACTACAGTTATGAAATTTAGCTACAAAATTGTCAGTGAGTTTCCTCATTTAGGGTGAAAAAGAATGTCTGACTGTCTTGGTCTATTTTTGTTGTTATAACAAAAAGTACAGATTGAGTGTTTTAAACAAAATTTAGTTTTCAGTGTTCTGGAGGCTAGGAAGTCCACGATTAAGATGTTGTCAGGTTTGGTGTTTGCTGAAAGTCCACTTTCTGGCTTATAGATGGCCATTTTCTCACTGGTGGAAGGGGCAAATGATCTCCCTGGGGCCTCTTTTAGAAGGGCACTAATCCTTTAAAGCGTTAGTTACTTCCCAAAGGCTCCACTCCAAACACCATAATATTTAGGATTAGGTTTCAACATATGACTCTGGGGTGGGATAAAAATTCAAACATTCAGCCTATAGCATTATTTAATGATTCACAATATTTGTGAGGAGATAATATACTGGTTTCTCAGATAAAACACAACCCTTGCTGGTATACAGTGTGTTAGGACAATGTTTTCCAATGTGTGGCCCCTGGATCCATTGGAACTTATTAGGAATGTAAATTACTGGGCCCTAACCTAAACCCACTAAATCAGAAACCATGGGTGGGACAGCACTCCAGATGATTCTTAGACATGCTCAAGTTTTCAAAACTACTATGTTAGGATGGGAATAATAAATTTTGTCTGGGTTGATTTATGACTAGGTAATTACTGAGTTAGGCCTTAAAGAATGAGTCAAAATTCCGTACACCTTATTTCTTCCTTCGGCTGAAAAGAATTTGGTATATTTGGAAAACAGATTTGACATTGTGATATTATGGGAAAATATTAGTATTGTAATTTGAAAGACAAATAGCTTTGGATGTCTTCCTTCAGGATAATTTGGTATTATAGATCAAAAGCCTACCAATTCCACTTTTAAAAATTTATTCAAAGAAAATAGTTGCTCAAATGTATGAAGATGGGTGTACAAGAATGTTTAGCAGGGCATTATTTCCAATAGTAAAAAATGAGAATCTATCTCAATGTCCACTAGTTAAATAAATTACGGTATATAATTCTGATGAAATTCTAAGTACCATTAAAATGATTATTTATTAATACATTGATTAATAAATCATCATTAATAAAATGTCTATTTATTAATGATACCAGGTTTGTAATAATTATGATTGAAAATGAACTATAATTATAAGAGTATTTGTATATGAACCAAATTTGGTTAAAATATCTATATTTGTATTCACTTATAGATCTATAGGCATGGGGGAAAATGTAGGTTATACACCAAAATGTTAGCAATGGAAATATTGATGATAGACATGTATATATTTTGTTTTTCTTTATCTCTATTTTCTAATGTGAAACTATAACCCTTATATAAAGAAATAATGAAAGTTTAAAAACAACTTAATCTAGGACTGTTAAGCAGATAGTTAAAAAGATTTATTTATTTGAGAGAGAGAGAAAGAGAGAGAGGCTGAAAGCAGAGGGAGGTGAAGAGGGGAAAAGAATCTCAAGCACACTCTGGGAACTGAGTGTGGAGCCCAGCGAGGGTTCAATCTCAGGATCCTGATATCATGACCTGAGCCAAAACCAAGAATCTGATACTTAACCAATTGAGCCACCCAGACACCCCTGTTAAACAGATTTTTTAGACAAACTTATTATTAAGGATAAAAGTATTAATTTTGCTTTTTAAAAACACTATATTTGGGACACCTGGGTAGCTCAGTCAGTTGAGCAGCTGCCTTTAGCTCAGGTCATAATCACAGGGTCCTGAGATAGAATCCCAAATCGGGCTCCTTGCTTGACCGGTAGCCTGTTTCTCCCTCTGCCTGCTCTGTCTGCGGCTCCCCCTGCTTGTGCTCTCTCTCCCTCTCTCTCTGACAAATAAATAAATAAAAACTTAAAACACACACACACACACACACACACACACACACACACACTATATTTTTCCTAAGATATTTTGGGGGGAAAAAAAACAGACCTAATCACTCCTGTTTTAATAGTTCACTGTCAAGGTTACAGTTCTAAAATCTAGTATTGGTTTATTTCTAAAAGTTTGTATTATTATAAGGTAATTACAAAAATATGGGTTTCATCTTAGAAGTTCCTGGAAAAGTAAAAATTACTCTGTAGTAGAAGGCAAGAGGATCTTGTTTCATCCTTTGCAAGTAATTTTCTCTGTGAATTTGGAAAATGTAATCTCTCTGTTTTGGGGGCCTTGGTATTCTCATCTATAAAAAGTGTCATGATTGGAAGATCTTGATGGTCTTTAACTGATCGAATATTCTAGGGATCTCTAATGAATTTAAAAGTCCAACTGTTTCCAGAGATGTGAATGAAGTATGGATGCTAAAAAAATAAAATAAATTAAAACTCTTAAATTCCCTTTTAAGGGTTGTTCTTCTGATGTTACATAGGATGTTACTGATACTTCTCTCCTTTAGTATAACTTCTCCCTTAATGGAATTTTTTAAATAAATGTGTTAAATATTTTAAAATGTTTGGACATTGGTATACTTATGACACCTGGTGGTCAAATCAAATATCACATCTAAATTCTAATTCCCCAGACACTCTCTTTCTCTCAGTGTGACTTCACCCCTCCACCCCAGGATTTATCCACTCATCATGCATTCAAGTCATTCATTCAAGAAACACCTAGTGGATCCCTAAAATGTTCAAAACACTTTAGGAGACACTTTACTGTGGAGAAAAGAAAGTAGTTAAGAGAATGAGTCTTTGATATGTAGGAGATTGCTATCTACTTAGAGGAACAAAAGAGGCTCCATACAAAGGCAAATAACCACAGCATGTTAAGTGTATTAAATGTATTCTCACTAGAAAAATGATCAAAACTATGGATAGTGTGAGGCCGTAGAAGTGACCTCTGGTTTGGAGAGGTCAAGAAAGGCTTTTTAGGAGAGGTGAGGCTTGCCTTTCTTGGGACCTCAGTTTCTCCAGCTGTAAAACAGTGGTAACGTTATGTGAGTTGCATAAGATTGCTGTGAAGGACAGATTGAGGGAGTGTGTATAAAGTACTTAGCATAGCACTTCATCTAAAGTACACATTCGGTGATTTTTATTATTATAACAAAACCAAAGATGATCAAGGAAGAGTTCTTGTACATTAACTATTCTAAATTTTATTTCAAGAATAATTATGGTTCAAGTTTACATGGCTTTTTACTTAAACTGAGTATACAGAATACAAGAGCAATTGTTTTAGTTAGTTCAGTGGATAAACAAACAGACCACTAAAACAGATAGTGTTGGCTGGATTAAAGTTTGCTAGACTAACTGGCTGTTTTAGCAAAATAGTCAACTCAGTGGGAAAAAAAAAAACATTCGAAGAAGTTGTTTACTTGAATGAGCTGGTTGTTTGACTGCAATGAACTTTGACTAAATACAGTGTCTATCTGAAAGCACCATGTAGTCAGTGCAAAGACATCAAATAGATGGTTTGGCACTGTATAAGCTGTGTGTGTATTGACTGAATTTTTACAATTCCAATTGGTTGTATTTTGGGTTGAATAGGCACTGTCTCAGACTTTATATTGCTTTCAATAGTTAATGTTAAGTGTGTCTCAATTTCCCTTTAATTCCATAAAATGTGAAATGAACTAACTGCCTTTGCAAGCATAAAAAGTACAAGGGAGTATTAAAATTACATTTATCCTTTTGTTTCTACACTCAAAGGCATGCTATATTTCCCGAGAACATCAAATGTTTGGGTAAACTATCATTTTCAAGGGTTAAAATAGGCTGTATTATAGTAATTTGGGGCCAAAAGCTATACTGATCTGATCCAAAAGAAAACCAAGAACAGGGACTCTGCATTTTTAGGAGTGAATGTTTAACCTGAATAAAGGAAGATTTAATAGAGGTAGGATTGCTGTCTTCAGGTATTTAAAGTGTTTCATGTGCAACAGGGAGTAAACTTTATTTGACATTGGTAGGAAGAACTAGGTTAAAATGACAGAGATACAGAGTTAAACTCACTAGAAGGAAGAACTCTCTAAGAATTATGATTGTTAAAAATGTAACAATTCAAAATTAATAATTTTTCACTGACTGTTTCTCAATAGCTGAATTAAAGATAGGCCCTTTTGTGAGAAAATGTATGGTCCATTATAAACTTTTTCTTGGTTATCTCTTAAAGTCAGTTCCATTTTTGCTATTGGCAAATCTTGCCATTATTTGTTCCAGTGCCAGTGTTTTTCTGCTTAATGATTTGCTTTGTTGCATCTAAGTTTATTTACTTGTATGCCCTGTGCAGTTTACATCTTCCTTACACACTCCCAGATAAGTTCTAATTATAATATTTGACACCTAGCTAAGAGGGTCCATCTCTTCTCACCTCTGTCCTAAGTCAGTATATTCAGCAAACATTTATTTACTGACCCCTTACTGTGGGCAAAAATTGTACTGGGTAATTGGAGAGAAAATTCACTTATTCAATAGATGTCTACTGAGCACAATCTAATGAATCATTACAGTATGGTCTCATTGTTTTGAGGTGTATTTGTAACTCTTTTACACCATTCATGTCTCAATGTAATTATAAAACCCAGAATACTATCAAAGATAATTTTGTGGTTATCTGCCACTTAAAAGTATCCAATATTTCTGTTTGCATCCCATTAATACAAATAATGAAAAAATGTTTTAATCTGTAATAAACTGATTTATTGTTCAGTGACTGTAATGTACTAGAGTCATATTAAACTGTTAATCTGCCTCCTCAAACACATATTAGGAAATAATCCCCCAAATAAGTATTTAACTTTGTAATAGATATAAAGGAGATTCTGGGTGCTATAATTAGATTATTTTGAGGCAGACAGAGAGCTGTTATCCCAGCTGATTTAGTATGTTCTGTAATTGAGAAAATGTTCACCAGATTATACTTTTTAGTGATTTACATGTACATTTTATAGGGGACATGTTCTGTGTATAGTGAATAAATAAATTTTATAGTATCACAAAAAAGATAGACCCTTTTTTAAAATTTCATTTCTTTTCAGCGTAACAGAATCCACAGTTTTACAACACACCCAGTGCTCCATGCACTGCGTGCCCTCCCTAATACCCACCACCTGGATAGACCCTTTTTTTTTTAAGATTTTATTTATTTGACAGACAGAGATCACAAGTAGGCAGAGAGGCAGGCAGAGAGAGAGGGGAAGCAGGCTCCCCGCTGAGCAGAGAGCCCGATGCGGGGCTTGATCCCAGGACCCTGGGATCATGACTTGAGCCGAAGGCAGAGGCTTTACCCCACTGAGCCACCCAGGTGCCCCATTAAAAAAAAAAAAAAGCCCTTTTGCTGCAACTACCACCAGATACCTTCTAGTTTCACATATTCTGGTAGTTGTTTGAAATGGTAGCAAGGGTAGTCTCAATAAATGTGAATGTCTGAAGTTACCATAATTCTGTTAATAAACACAAATCTCTAAAGTTACAGAAACTTTATGAAAAGTGCCATGACATACAAACAGGACTAATTTTGCCCTCAGCCAAATTCTGAAAAGCCAAAGTTTATCTGCCTGTATTGCACATTTTTTTCCAAGCTTCCATCTTTCCAGGGCCTGATGACCTGTCAGCCCTTCCCAGGCCCTTATGTTTCGTTCCCAAAGGTTCATAGACTCATCTCAGCAGTCACTTAATCCCTGATAAGACTGCAATTTAAAATCAACTTAGTTTTAGTCTTTTCCAGCACCAATAATTGGAAGCCCAGTTAAATCTCAAATTTGAAGATGCAGATGAAGACAATTGTAATACTTAAATATGGAAACCCAGGAAAGTGTTAGAATGTATGTCTGGGGAAATTTCCAGTAAGGTTTCACTTGTTGGTTATCTCTACAGGTTTGATTACTTCCTCTGGCTACTAAGGGGGGAAATCTGACTAAGGTTATTGCCAAAACAGTGACCTTTTTGATTTCTAAAAATATGCTCCACAATGCTGTTATATATTTGTAGATTGCCATGATGTTTTCAGTTTACATAAAAAATACCTTTTGAATTTGTGAAAGCTCACACTTGGATACTTCTTTGGCAGGACACAAAGATATTTGAATAACCACACATGAACTGTCATGCCCTTGACCCTATTTTTACTTTATTTTCTGCAGAGATCATCATTCTAATGCTTTCCTCAAGGGAGGAACATACATCCTCAAGATGGGAAGTAATAGCACAAACAGTATAAGAACAAAGTGCACTGATCTTCAGGTGTCATTTCAGTACTCTTCAGTACTCTGTCTATGCAGGCACCTACATCCTCATATTCATCCCTGGTCTTCTGGCCAACATTGCAGCCTTGTGGGTTCTGTGCCACTTCATCAGGAAGAAAAATAAAGCCATCATTTTCATGATCAGCCTCTCTGTGGCTGACCTTGCTCATGTGCTGTCCTTACCCCCCCCGGATTTACTATTACATCAGCCACCACTGGCCATTCCAGAGGGCCCTTTGCCTGCTGTTCTTCTACCTAAAGTAGAAGAACATGTATAAAGTAGAAGAACATGTCGAGAACCTATCTCGACATGTATGCAAGCATTTGTTTCCTGATGTGCATCAGCCTTCAGAGATGTTTCTTTCTCCTCAAGCCATTTAGGGCCAGAAACTGGAAGTGTAGGTATGATGTGGGCATCAGTGCTGCCATCTGGATCATCATGGGGACTGCCTGTTTACCACTTCCAATTCTGAGAAGTCCTGGTTTAATCAACAACACTGAATCTTGCTTTGCCGATTTAGGGTTTCAACACATTAGCATGGCTTCCTCCATTAGCATGATAACTATAGCTGAACTTGGAGGTTTTATTTTACCTGTTGTAATTATTACTTATTGCACATAGAAAATGAGAAAATCTTTACAAGAATTCCAAGCTCCCCTTCAGAATACCAAAGAGAGAAAAAAGGCTTTGTGGATGGTCCTTATGTGTGCAGTGGTATTCATTGTGTGTTTCACTCCTTACCATTTCAACTTTCCATTCTTTATGATGGTGAAACAACATGTCTTTTCAAACTGTTCCTTTATTAGGAGCACCCTATGTTTTCACATCATATCTCTATGTCTTGCAAATCTGAATTGCTGCCTTGATCCCATTGTATGTTATTTTATGACTTCGGAATTCCGTGATAGGTTTTTGGAACACAGTGGTTTGGCTCTTCAGTCATGTGTGAAATGCAAAGACAGTGCTTTAGAAATTCATCACAGGAAAGAGGATCTTCAAACTATCTCTCTTGAAATTTTGAATGATTCAAAAACATTGTAATCAAATTACTGGTTAGAATAATCTGTGTTCCCTATCAGTTTAGTCATGTCACCTTGAAGATTTTTCTTAAAAAATAAATGATGTTTTGAGTGCCTTAACAAAACATGGCCTCCTTCCTTTCAACCTCAAAATGATCCTTCTGAAGGAATCATTCATGGCTGTATTTTCCATCCAAAGGGAAACATACTGTTCTATGGAGCATATAATAAAATATCTTTCTTTACAGAAAATAATAAGCAACAGAATAAATTGGACACCTGTTCCTCAGTAATGGGTCTAAAGTTTTCACTTTCTTCCTGCAAGAAAAAAAAAGGTAATTGAAAATAAGTGGACATAAGTGAATTATCCAATCATTCAAAAATGTATAGGAGAGTAATATGATCCTACCTTTATTTAGAGAATTTATACTACCTGAATAAAGTAAACTAAAGAGGAAAGTTTTTAATATTAATATGAGTTGTGGGAATTAATATGAGCATAACTTGGAATATCTATGAGCATTTCCTTTTGTCCCCTTGGGGAAAAAAACAATTTGATTCTTCCCAAATATCTCAAAAGTATCAGATTCACACACAGCACATACACCTTACACACAGAAGACAATAATGTCCTAACATATTTTATAAACTTCAGAGTTTCAAGCTTTGTAATGAAAGCTCTTTGTTTGAAAGTCTAAGAGTGTGTTTGATATGATGCTTACTTTTATATATTGGTACTCATTCAGATAATTTTTTATATTTGTATTAAAATCAATTGTACAATGATCTTTCTACATTAATTCCTCTATATACAACCTCAGTCACAACTTTGGTTGATATATTTTAAATAATGAATTAATAAAGTATCATACACATGTAGTTTTCAGTTAGATCTCATTTCTCACAAGTAAAGACATATATAAAAAGAATATTGGTGGATTGAATATTATTATATTATTATAAATGCATAATGAGAAATTGCAATTTTTAAAAATATTTGTGGTGAAATAATTTTGTAATACAAATCACTACCATTGAAAAATTCAAAACCTAGAATTTCATATGTTGGTTTTCATTAAAATGGTATTTTATAAAGCAGTGCTCAGATTTATAAAATTATAAAGACTTACTTTCTTATCTTTATAAGGTTGGAAACTCATAAACTGTTTTATCTGTGTGATTTTTTTTGCAGTAGTAGCAATTGCCCATTAGAACAGAAACAGATAATAACATTTGTTACAGTGTTGAGAAAAATAGAGTAAAACCTAATGTATAAACTTGTTAAAACACAATGTTGTATACATGAAACTAATGAAACATTTTGTGTCAACTACACTCGAATAAAAAATAATTTAAGAAAGAGAGGAAAGTCCTTCTTGGCATTGGAAGATAGCAGCAGAGTGGGAGGACCCTAGACATGTCCTGTCTCACAAACACAGCTAGAAAACTATTAAATCAACATAAATACCCCAGAAACTGACCTGAAGACTGAAAAAACAAACCCCACAACTGAAGGAATAGAAAGGCCACATCAAAGAAGGTAAAAGTATGGAGATGTGGTTTAAGGGAGGAAGGGACTGCAGCCCCTGCTGACGGCAGGGAACCATGGTCATGGAGAAGGTCAAGAGGGGACCACACTGGGGAACACACAAGGAGAATGTTTCCCAAAAGCCACTGACTTGGAAAAAAAAGGGGGCTAAATTTTGTGGGTTCTTGAAAACTGTGCAGCTTAAAGCCTGGACTTTTAAAGGTCAGAGGGATTGGGTTGAATAAAACCCTGAGGGTGTTATGCTACTCCTGGAGAGAAGGCAGGCAAAAAAAACCTGGGGGCAGATGGCATGGAAACAAAGATCTGAAGAACTCCTGGGACACACAGAAGGGAGGTTTTTCACTCTTCTTAGAACACATCCCTGAGAGGCAACATTCATGGAAACACATCTCCTGGAACAAAAAAGCTGACCAGTTTCATATAATAATAAAGAGGACAATCCAACAAGACGGTCTAACAATTGTAAATATTTATTCACCCAACATGTAAGCACCCAAAACAATTCATAAAAAAAGGGTGTAATTGATAGTAACACAATAATTAGTCGCCGAGTTTAACACCCCACTTACATCAATGGACAGATCATCAAAACAGAAAATAAAGAAGGAAATAGTGGCCCTGGATGACAAACTGGACCAACAGTGAAGCAAAAAAAAAAAAAAAAAAAAAAAAAAAAAAAAAAAAAAAAAAAAAAAAAAAAAAAAAAAAAAAAAAAAAAAAAAAAAAAAAAGAGAGAGAAAGTAAAACATTAATACCATTTACAATTGAACCAGAACCAAAACGGTACCTAGGAGGAAATCTAACCAAAGAAGTAAAAGACCTGTTTGCTGGAAACTGTAAAACACTAATGAAAGAAATTGATGATCATACAAATAAATGGAAATATATTCCATGCTTATGGATTAGAAGAATAAATACTGTTAAAATGCCTCTGATACTCAAAGCAATCTATGCATTTAATATAATCCTTATCAAAATACCACCAGCATTTTCCACATAACTAGAACAAACAATTCTAAAATTTGTATGAAACACAAAGGACCCCAAATAGCCAAAGCAACTTTGAAAAAGAAGAGCAATGCTGGAGGTATCACAATTCTGGACTTAAAGTGATATTATAAAGATATAGTTATCAAAACGGTATGGTACTGGCATAAAAATAAACATAAAGATCAATGGAACAGAATAGGGGACCCAGAGATGAACCCACAACTATATGGTCAATTAATCTTTGACAAAGCAGGAAAGTATATCCGATGGGAAAGACAGTCTCTTCAACAAATTGTGCTGGGAAAACTAGACAGCAACAATGCAAAAGAAAGAAAGTAGACCACTTTCTTATATGATATACAAAAATAAATTCAAAATGGAATAAAGACCTAAATGTAAGACCTGAAACCATAAAACTCCCAGCAGAGAAATTTAGTAACTTCTTTGGCATCAGTAACTTCTTTGGCATCAGTCATAGAAACTTCTTTCTAGATAGGTCTCCTGAGGCAAGGGAAACAAAAACAAAATGAAAGATTGGGATCCCCTAAAAAAGAAACAAACAACAAAATTTCTTTTTTGCATATGCATGAAAAAGGAACAATCAACAAAACTATACGGTAACCTACAGAATGGGAGAAAATATTTGCAAATTAATACCCAATAAAGGGATAGTATATAAGATATATGAAGAACTTTTAAAACTAAACACCCCAAAATGAATAATCCTATTAAAATAAGCAGAAGATATGATAGAAACTTTTCCAAAGAAGACATACAGATGGATAACACACACATGAAAAGCTGTTCAACATTCCTCACCATCAAGTAAATACAAATCAAAACTGTAACAAGATATCACCTCACACCTGTCAGAATGACTAAAATGGATAACATAGGAAATAAAAGGTATTGGCATGGATGTGGAGAAAGGGGAACCCTTGCCCACTGTTAGTGTCAATGCAAAGTGGCATTAAAGAAACAAAACAAAGAAGCATAGGGGGAAAAAAGAGGAAAACCAAGAAACAGATTCTTAACTATAGAAAACAAACTGATGATTACCAGAGGTTAGGTGAGTGGGAGGATGGGCTAGTTGATGGGGATTAAGGAGTGTACTTGTGATGAGTTCCAGTTGCTGTATGGCAATGTTTAATCACTATATTGTACATCTGAGACTAATATTGGACTGTATGTCAAGTAACTGGAATTTAAATTACAAAAAAGAGAGAGAAAAGTAAAAAACAAAACAAAAACAAACAAAAAAACCCTAGGTTTTCTGAAGTCCTCTGCAGATTTGTATATCAAACAGTTGTATTTTGTAGAAAATATTGGTTAGCTCTTTTAAGTACCTGAACATTTAAAATACCATTTTAGGTGCAAATATTTATAAACTGTATTTTGTCCTATTCACTTAAGCAGTTTTTTTTTTAAATAATGGGACATAATATTTGAAAGAAGCAGTAATCCACACTCATAAGACCAATATACTAGTTTTAGGTCTGCCACTGATAACCTAGGTATCTTTGAGCAAGTTAATTCTCTTCAGGTTTTCTTTTTTATTACATCTCCATAAGTCTAGGTGATCTCAATATGAGGCATACTTTCTTGGAAAATGCTTTTTAAACCCTAAAACACTTTAGAAGTGTTTGTTTTGGTTAGTGTTAGTGTTATTATTTAAGAAGAGCTTCAACTCTATGATTTAATGCAATCTTTTCAGGATGACTGAGGGTCATCATTATAAACATCAGTTATTGTACTATATATTTGCTACTCTTAGAGCAATTAAAATTCGTAGCTATTAAGCATGATACCCTCTAGTTCTATCCACGTCGTTGCAAATGGCAAGATTTCATTTCTTTTGATGGCTGCATAGTATTCCAGTGAAATAAGTCAATCAGAGAAAGACAACTATCATATGATATCCCTGATATGAGGAAGTGGAGATGCAACATGGGGGACTAGGGGGGTAGAAAAAGAAGAAAAGAAACAAGATGGGATTGGGAGGGAGAGAAACCATAAGTGACTCTTAATCTCACAAAACAAACTGAGGGTTGCTGGGGGGAGGGGGTCAGGAAAGGGGGGTGGGGTAATGGACATTGGGGAGGGTATGTGCTATGGTTAGTGCTGTGAAGTGTGTAAACCTGGCGATTCACAGACATGTACCCCTGGGGATAAAAATATGTTTATAAAAGAAAAAATAAAAAAAAATTCGTAGCTATTGAGATTTTGCTTGTACCTGCAATAAAATGGACGCATGGATTTTTAGTTCTTATGTATTTGATTTTATAAATGGTACTTTATCTTTTCAGACTATCTGTATTTGTCAATGGACCTGCCTAATGAAGTTCCTATCATTTCAATTAGTTCTTTGTAATCTTTTATGGCCTTGAGAACACACTAATCAAGCTAGTTATAACAGGGCTGAAATCTGACAAAAATGAGTAAAGACTGATTATTTTATTTTATTTGGAGAGGATGTGTGTGGAAAAGGGGAAACATCTTATGGAACAAAATGTACAGTGTTTGGTTTATGGACTTTATGACATCCATTTTGGCTATTCAAGACTATTTTACTTTTTTCTTGGCTCTGTCAGCTGTGTTTGGATAGTTGAGGTGCAACATATTTGAGTTCCAGATCACTGAGGTGTGACGAACTGTTTGACACCTAAAATTTCTTGGAATATAAATATTGCCAGAACTTATTTATTTATGTGTATATATATGTATATAGAAAGATAGTTATACATACATTTATAAATAATTCCATACTTATATATTATCTCCTTTGGTATCCACTGTCAATGGCATAAAAACACAGGTTCCTCGGCTTGACATCTAGTCTAGCCCTAGCCTCCTTTCCTTAGTCACACCTTCATCCTTTTTTTTTCCACTTCAGCCAAATTAGTGTTTTCACTGTCTTAGGCTTTTTCATCTCAGTGCCTCCTGATCCCTCTGACACCCTCTACTCTTCAGCCTATTACTATCTCAGCATCCCTTACTGTGATGGTTTACCTTTATCCTTTATTCCTCAATCCAATATTCCTCAATCAGGAATATTTCTCTATTTTTATCACATTCAGTGATGTGTCTTTACTTTGTGCTCCTCTAGCACCTATTAACTGGGCCACACTTATTGTACTTAGCATATATTCTTAGCATATCTGGTATAGAATCTAAATTAGATAGGACATTTAAAGATTGCCTTTGTATAATAAGAGTTTATGAGTGGCAATCTGGGTGGAAAGAGTTAGAGAATGGAGGGGAGTTCTTTAAGGGACCTGACTTGATTCTCCATTTGCAGGATCAAGAAAATGTTATTTGTCAATATTATAGAATGAAGGAGTAGGACCTGATGGAAAGAAAGAGAGCTAAAAACCTTTTCCTCCCCCAACTCCATGCCATTCCTTGATGTGGTCATTGTCAAATGCCCTCATTTCAGGGGAAGAAAATAGTGAGAACCAAAGTATTGCTAAAGTTCTATAGTGAGTAATCCTATAGTAAGTGGTATTAGAATAAGAACTCAGATCCACAAATCCTTTACCAGTCCTGTTCTTTTTTAACTACCTTATTCTACTTTTTGTACTACTCATTTAAGTCACTCATATGTTATTTTTATTTTAGTACATAAACTCTGGGTATCCTAGAATCAGGGACTGAGGCATATTCATCTCTATTTCTTACAATATAGTTTAGCACAGTTATTGGATACCAGATTGAAAAAAATCTATTAGTAGTTGCTGATTGACAGATTTATTTTTTAGGTCCTTAACTAATTTATATTTTTGCTTTATAGTTTTTCAACTTCTATTAATTTAAATAATAATAAAGCCCTAGGAGGCAAAATGCAGTGTTCTCCAGTATGTCTATGCCAGCATTATGAAGTGGATATTGCTAATTATCATCTTCGTCATCTTGAGTAAGTCATTGTGCCTCTCTGGGCTTGACTTTTTTCATTTTTTAAACCACGGGTGTGTAATGCATGCTTTCTAAGCTCTCTTTCAATTCTAACATTCCAGCAAAGCTAATTTCTTATGTTAAAATTGTTTTTAAAAATCTCAATGTAAGGATTTAATACTTTACATTAGTAAGATATGACATAATAGGGCGCCTGGGTGGCTCAGTGGGTTAAGACTCTGCCTTCAGCTCAGGTCATGATCTCAGGGTCCTGGGATCAAGCCCCGCATTGGGCTCTCTGCTCAGCGGGGAGCCTGCTTCCCCCTCTCTCTCTGCCTGCTTCTCTGCCTACTTGTGATCTCTGTCAAATAAATAAATAAAAACTTTATTTAAAAAAAGAGGATATGACATAATAACTACTGTCTTAACAGGATACAAAACCTAAAATTCACATTAGATCAGCTTTAGCTGATTGAACAGCAGAATGGCAAGCGAAACCTGACTCTAGCAAACAGGTTCACTTCACTTTATCTCTGTTACTTTGGGTTCTAACAATGAGCAATTATTGATTTCTACACTTCCTTGGGCACTAGAATTGGGCAATCCTGGGCCTAAATGTCAGCTCCACTATCAACTATTTGACTTTGATTGAGTTACTTGGTCTCTCTATGATCTGTTTCCTCACCGGGAATTGAAGCTAAAAATAGGATAAAGGAGAAATATACATAAAAACTCTAAGTACAATGGCACCTAGAAGGTGTGTAAGACATCCTGGTGATGACAATCTATATCATTTGCAATATTACTAAGTAATATTACATTTATTTACTGTAACTCCTTCACTCCTTATAAATGTAATATAAATGTAATATAAATATAAATATTACATTTATAAGGAGTGGTTTTTTATTACATCTTTTTTATGTGATTGTAGTACTGTATTTCATCAACCTTCAGTTAGCTTGCAGTTTGGGAGATGGTAATGGTGAAAGAACATGAAATGATGTCTCTTGAAATCTGTCTCAACACACAGCCTACAAATTCATATTTAAGATTTATATGAAAAAATGGAGAAGGAATTAAAAATGTTAGATGGTAGGTGAGGTGTTTCAAAGTGGCTCAAATAGAAGCATATGAGAAAAGTGTAAGCAGTCAAAAGAATTTGTATGAGCTGGCTTCCAAAACATGTAGCCACTGTAGTCCTCTGTATAAAAATAGAAATCTCAGTATCTAATAACAGATGCTGATTCAGGGACATAGCTAACCTTTGTCATATGCAAATAAGCCCTGGGTGAAATAACTATTTTCATGGGAATTACAACTTATTCTTATTTAAATCTCTGAATTCAACTACTAGTAATTATATCTTCATATCTTGGTTTGACTCAATTTACAAATTTGATGTTTAATACCCAAAAGTTGACTCAGGGTGACCAGAGACAAGACAGGTGGCATGAATCCGGTTTAAAAATAAGAATAAAAATTAATAAATGAAAGAGAGAGAGAGACAGGGAAAGAAAGAAGAAAGAAAGAAAGAAAGAAAGAAAGAAAGAAAGTCAGTTAAGAACAAGGTAAATAATGAAGCCATATAAAGAAACCAGTTTGCTAGAGCTCCCTATACACTACCTTGAGTCCAAACTAACCTTAAGCCAGCAAAGTGACAATGATTACTTTATGGAAACTAAAATTGTTTACAGTCTTCCAGGTCTGGGGTTTGTCATGTTTCTGTTTTCTCTTTGGCCTTGACCTTGTTACTGATGAACATGTACTGTCACCTGTATTTGCTGATGATTATGAGAAAATGTTGCTGTTGTAGGGAAAGAGTATGCTCTGGGACTTAGAAGACCCAAAGTCTTGTTCATGCTGTGCTGCTCATTTGCTGTTACCCAACACAAATCATTAGTTCTTTTTGGGCTTCAAGTTGTTTCTGTCAAATGAAAGTGTTGGAATTTATAGTCTCTGGGGTCTTTTCTAGGTCCATCATTCAGTGGCTCTAACAAGGGACCTCAAACTTTCTCAGAAAAGTCCAGACATATAGATGCATGTGCATGGGGCATGGGAAAACCATAAGACACAAAGTCTCTGAGGTAGAGGAGTAAAGGCTATAGAAAGTTACAATTTTAAAGAAGTAAAGATTAAACGATGATACATTTTATGGCTGCTGATAGTATAGTCAGGCTTCTTCATTCATCCTCTGGTTATGTGGACCCATGTGGACCATAAGGAGTGGTACTATTATCAGGGAACAGCTAGTGAAATGCAAACAGGGACCAAACACAAGTCCAGTTAAATAGGGAAGTAGGAAATGTCTTTCCTTTTCTCTTTCTGGAAGGTTCTATTAAAAATCTTTATTTGCAGTGTTTAAAAAAATAAAAATGGCTTCAAAACATTAATGAAGATGGCATATTGTAAATCAATGTGCACATTACAATTTCATTTAGAGTGAAAAATGGCCCCAAATGAAGCATATATATATAAAATATAGATGAAAAATAAAATTGACTAGAGTGAAAAATGGCCAAAAATGATGTATCTATAAAATGTAGATGTAAAAAATAAAAATTAAAAAGCAACTTAAAAACATTTGGTAAAATAAGAGACTAGTTGAAATGGGGAAGAAAGGAAAAATGAAATGGTAATTTCTAGATTGAGAGATAAATGAATCTTGAGAAAATACCTCAAGCTCAATATGCTGTTTTACTGTGGCGCTGGAGCTTTACAGTTTTGTGGGATCTATAAATTAGTTGTCCATCAGCTCTTCCAGTTGGTCTTCTGGGGGAGAGTCCTGCTGTGCTGCTTCTCAGTTTTCTTTGCCTCGGTGTAGTTGCACCACCCCTTGCCAGGGAGCTGGGCTCAATGTAAACAGGTTCTCTGTGGGGCTTTTATTTCCTGGAGGCCTTCTCTACCTCTTTAGAAGAATAGAATGGCTGTGCCCCAGTTTCTGGCCCCAGAGCCAAAAGATCACCATTCCTCCTCTTCAATAAATCCTTTGGGATAAACAGTTTTCATTTTCATGTGTGCCAAACTCCACATACTCCTTTAGTGTGTACCCACTGCAATTCTCCTGAGAGGATTCTGAGGGTCTGGTGTTACTGCCCTTTGTGTGCACTGGGGTTGAGAGCACTTGAGGATTCTTGTGCATACCTGCTCAACCAGGACAGCTGAGTGTTGCCCTAGTTTCCTCTCCAGGGCCCCCAACCTGAGAGCTATTGCCTGTTTGTGGTCACTCTTGTTTGCCCCTGCTGGTGGATGACAGACAGCCCATGTGTTCCAGTCGTTTTCAGGGTGCTCAGGGTGCTCAGAGCAATCACCTAACTGGTTTGGCTCATGGTTTATGGTAGCCTGAGCTGAGAGTTCCCTCCTGGGCTCACTGACCATATCCAGTTTCCCCATGCCACTTATGGGCTCAGGTATCCCCATTCATTCTGTGACTCCTAGGATCCTGGGACCACACTGATACACCCAAAATTTTACCCTTTTCATCCCCTGAGCCCCTTTCAGACAGGGTTGTCTCTCACCACAGCAGATTTCTAAGGGCTCCAGTTTTGCCCTGTGAGGCTCTATCACTTTCTGGTAGCTACCTTATGGAGGCTCCCTCCCACCTCCATTTATCTTCTGATATCTCCCTGTAGATTCATCTCTCTGTACCTCTACCTTGCAAAAAGCAGTTGATTTTCTACTTGTAGAGTTCCAGATATAGTTTCTAACATCTCAGGTTAAATTCATGGGTGTTCAGAATGGTTTGATAGATATCCAGCTAAATTCAAAGGACCAGGTGAACTGAGGTCCCCTACTCTTCTGCCATCTTGCCTATAACTCTCTACACTATGTTCTTGAACCCTCTTCTAAGGAGAACATGTCTTAAGGTAGTATTTTGCTTTTAATTTCCTGTATTTCATTGTTAGTTTTAATGTAATTTCTCCTCTATGGAAAAAGTCCTGAGGCTGGGATGTTAAGCAATTAATTGCAGGTCAGCTTTACAATCACTAGGGATGTCATGTAAAAATCCATTTTTCCCCCTCAGTTCTGTTAGTTAAAGTAGTTGTTAACTATGGCTGTACCTTTAGAATTACTTGGTAAACTGTTTAGTTTTATTTTTTTAATAGAGTTGTGGCCCAAGTGTTATGATTTAAATAGCCTTGGGTGGAGCTCAATTATAAGTTTTTTAAACTGGTGTAAAAATTATTATATAATATGCCATTAATTATTCTAATATGTACAACTCAAAGGCATTTAGCATATTCAAATTGTTGTGCAACAATTACCTTTATTCGGTTCCAAAATATTTTTGTGACCCAAAAGGAAAATGCATAACTATTAAGTGGTCACTCTCCATTCTTCTCATTCTCTAGCCCTGGCAATCACTTAATCTATTTTCTTTCTGTCTGTATGCATTTATTTATTCTGGATATGTCATATCAGTGGAATTGTACAATATGTGACTTTTGTGTCTGGCTGCATTCATTTGCCATAATATTTTCAAAGTTCACCTATGTTGTAGCAGTTCATTCATTCTTTTTTTTTAAATTTTTTTAAAAATTTATTTATTTGTCAGAGAGAGAGGGAGAGTGAGCGAGCACAGGCAGACAGAGTGGCAGGCAGAGGCAGAGGGAGAAGCAGGCTCCCTGCCGAGCAAGGAGCCCAATGTGGGACTCGATCCCAGGACGCTGGGATCATGACCTGAGCTGAAGGCAGCCGCTCAACCAACTGAGCCACCCAGGCGTCCCGCAGTTCATTCATTCTTATGGCCAAATAATGCTCCATTGTATGGCTATTCCACATGTTTATCCATTCATCAGTCAATGACATTCAGGTTGTTTTTACCTTTTAGCTATTGTAAATGTGCTGCTATGGACAATCATAGATGAGTGTTTTTGCTTGGATAATTATTTTTCATTGTTTTTGGTATATAATAAAAGTTGAATGTCTGGGTCATATAGAATTCTATGTAAAATCTTTAAGGGGACAAACTATTTTCCATGGCAGCCATTTTATATTACATATTCCCACCAGCAATTTATGAAGGTTTCATTTATTTCACATTCTTAAATCTAGCCATCCAGTGGGTATAAATTAGCTTCTTATCATGATTCTGATTTGCATTTCCCTGATAGCTAATAATATTGAACATTACTTAATGTATTTATTGGCCATTTAACTCTTAAATTTAGGTCTTTGATTAATTTTGAATTAGCTTTTATATATGATATATATATATATATATATATCATGAGGTAGAAGTTTATATATATATATATATATATATATATATATATATGAGGTAAAAGTTTAACTTCATTCTTTTATATTTAACTAGTACATTTCCCAGTAATATTTGTTGAATGCCTTTTTTTCCCCCTTATTGAATGGTCTTGGCACCTTTGTCAAATATAAGTTGACCATAGGCAAAGAGTTTTATTTCTGAACTCTCAACTCTATGCCACTGATCTATGTGTATAGTCATGTCAATATCACACTTGTTTTGATACTATAGATTTGCATTACGTTTGCAAATTGGTAAGTATGAGTTCTTCAAATTTGTTCTTCTCTTTCAAGACTTTTAAACTATTCAGTGTCTCTTGCAATTTCATATGACTAGGATCAGATTTTCCATTTCTGCAAAAGGGGGTACTGAGATTATGATAAGTATTTCATTTAATCTTTAGATGCTTTAGGACATATTGCCATCTTAAAAATATTAAGTCTTCCAATCCATTAATATGGTATGCATTTCCATTTACTGCTATTTTAATATTTTAATGCTCTTATAAATACAATTGTTTTCTTAATTTTAATTTCTGTTCATTGATGTTGTATAGAAATGCAAGTGACTTTTTCCTGCTGATATTGTATTCTACAACTCTGGTCAATTCCTTTATTAGACCTAATCAGTTTTCTTGTGGTTTCCTTAAGATTTTATATGTATAAGATTATGTCATGTGGGAATGGAGATAATTTTACTTCTTCATTTCCAATTTGTATTTTTGCCTTACACAATCTCTCTGACTAGACTAGAACTTCAAGTGCAATGATGAAGAGAAGTGGTAAAAGCAAGAATCCTTGTTCTTGTTTCTGATTTTTGAGGGAAAGATTTCAGTCTTTCACAATTGAATTATAATGTTAGGTGTGAGTTTTTCATAAAGGCTCTTTTACAAGTTTAGGAAAATCCCTTCTAGTCCTAATTTGCTGAATGTTTTTGTCATAAAACAATGTTGGATTTTGTCAAATGTTTCTCTGCTTTGATTGTGGTCATTATTGTTTTAATTTTTCTTTATTCTATTACTGTGGTTTATTACATTAACTGATTTTCTTATGTTGAACAGATCTTATAATCTTGGGGTAAATCCCACTATTCATGGTGTATAATGCTCTTTCTATGCTTGTAGATTTAGTTTGTCAGATTTTGGTGAAGATTGTTGCATATATATTCACAAAACGTATTGGTCTATAGTTGTCTTTTCTTATGTTTTCCTTACTTGGCTTTTGTATTAGCAAAATGATGGCCTCAGACTATGAGTTATGAAGTGTTCTTTCCACTTCTATTTTTTCAAATAGGTTTAAAATGATCAGTGTTCTTTTTCAAATGTTTGTGAAAATTCACTAGTGAAGTCATCTGGTCCTGTTTTTTTTTTTTTTTTCTTTCTTCATTTATGATTGTGGGAAGTCTTGATTCCTGATTCTCTTTACTTTCTTTTTTTTTTAAATTTTTTTTAAAATTTATTTATTTGTCAGAGAGAGGGAGAGAGAGCGAGCGAGCACAGGCAGACAGAGTGGCAGGCAGAGGCAGAGGGAGAAGCAGGTTCCCTGCTGAGCAAGGAGCCCTATGTGGGACTCCATCCCAGGACGCTGGGATCATGACCTGAGCTGAAGGCAGCCGCTTAACCAACTCAGCCACCCAGGCATCCCTCTTTACTTTCTTTTAAGGTCCATTCATATTTTCTCTTTCTTCTTGAGTCATTTTTCATAGTTTGTTACTAAGAATTTGTTTTATTTGCATTAACTAATTGGTGCAGAATTGGTCATAGTATTCTCTTATAATCCTTTTTATTTAATATCCCCACATTTATTCCTTACGGTAGTGATTAGATTATTCTTTTGCCTTTCCATGGTCAATCTAGCTAAAGTTTTTTTTTTTTTTAAGATTTTATTTATTTATTTGAGAGACAGAGATCACAAGTAGGCAGAAAGGCAGGCAGAGAGAGAAGAGGAAGCAGGCTCCCTACAGAGCAGAGAGCCCGATGCAGGCTTGATCCCAGGACCCTGGGATCATGACCTGAGCCAAAGGCAGAGGCTTTAACCCACTGAGCCTCCCAGGCTCCCCTCTAGCTAAGGTTTTTAATTTATATTTAAAATAATTACTTTTTTAGTTTTTATTCAATGATTAAATAATCACCTATATTTAAAGTAATTTGGAACACTGAAAAAATTAAATCAAATTTTTAATTGATTTTAATATTTATTAAATGTACAAATATATATAAATAAATAAAAATAATTTATTTTACTATTTAATATAAATTAAATATTTAAATTAATTTAAATTTTTAAATTAAATTAAAAAAAGAAAAAATTATTGTTGATTTGGAAGGACTTACTACTGCTATTTTTGTATTTGGTTTCAATGTCTTACTTTTTTCATTGTTGTTCCACAATTTCTTTGTTAATGCTTTCAAGGTGACCTTTTTCCCTAATTTACTAATTTGATTACCTTCTCCTTTTTCTGTATTTTTTTCTTAGTAGTAAACATCTTAACTTTATTACACTGAAGTTCATATATCAATGTAGTTTTAATAGGATACAGTAACTCTACTAGTTTATAACCCCATTTCTTCATTTTCAATGGTGTTTTTCTTACAATCTTTTTATATTGTGTGTCAATTAGCATAGGTTTATAATTGTTGTATTCATCTGTGTTTTAAGTCATAGAAAAAAGAAAAATTTAAACCAATAACGCAGTATTACTGGCATTTATTTTACCTCTTAGTTACATTTAACATTGGTCTTTATTTCTTAGTGTAACTTTTATTACTGCATAGTACCCTTTCTTTTCAGCCCTAAGGACTCCTTTTAGAATTTCTTATAAGATAGGCTTACTTGTAACAGATTCTCTCAGCTTTTATTCATCTGGTAATAAATTTATTCATTTTTTATTTCATTAATTTTTAAAAAAAATTCTAATTCCAGTATAGTTAACATACAGTGTTATATTAGTTTCAGGTGTACAATATAGTGGTTCAATAATCTTATACATAATTACTCAGTACTCATCATGATAAGTGTACTCTTAATCTCCTTCACTCATCCCCCCCAACCACCTCCTCTCTGTTATGCTTTATTTAAACACATACCCTCATTTTAATTTATTATTCTTATAAAAAAGAACATTTTTTTTTACTTGAAGCATACTTCATCATACATGGTTCTAAAAGATGTGTATAAACCATTCCATCCAAGAAAAATAGAATACACATTTTCCTCCAGTACACGCAGAAGAATCCCTTGGTTAAACCACATAAAAAATGATGTAACGCAGAAACTAGGAGCTGGTTCTTTGAAAGAATTAATAAGATTGATAAACCCCTGGCTAGACTTATCAAAAAGAAAAGAGAAAAGACCCAAATAAACAAAATCATGAATGAAAGAGAAGAAATCACAACCAACACCAAAGAAATACAAACAATTATAAGAACATACTATGAGCAACTCTACACCTACAAATTTGACAATCTGGAAGAAATGGATGCATTCCTAGAGACATATAAACTACCACAACTGAGCCAGGAGG
>PISX010026550.1:0-24424 GCA_004024625.1 Mellivora capensis | reverse complement strand
GAGTCAATTATCATATGGTTTCACTTATTTGCGGAGCATAACAAATAACATGGAGGACATGGGGAGATGGAGAGGAGAAGGGAGTTGAGGGAAATTGGTTGGAGATGAACCATGAGAGACTATGGACTCTGAAAAATAACCTGAGGGTTTTGAAGGGGCAGGGGGTGGGAGGTTGGGGGAGCCAGGTGGTGGGTATTGTGGAGGGCACGCATTGCATGGAGCACTGGGTGTGGTGTAAAACTATGAACTCTGTTACCCTGAAAAGAAATTTAAAATAAATAAATAAATAAATAAAATAAAAAGCATATCTGAATTTACTTACTATTTTCAGTAATATAAATGGAAAACAATTAGAAAAATTCTACCTATGAAATCAGTTCTATATTATTTATTAAAAGGTAGTACATATAAAAGTAATTTCTAGGAGAGTGATTTACCAAAATTCATATATTCTTTAAATGCTTTTATGTATTTTCAGATTTCTTAGATAAACAAACAAATATTAAAATGCTATTCTCATTAACTACAAAGGCAAATTACTGAAATAAAAGCTTACACAAATCAAATAGCAATCTTATCTAAAACCAAAACCATTACAAGTTTTATATTAAATTTACTTTTATAATGAGCAGAAACCCTAAATGTTGGAATAAATACAGTAATCTGAAGAGAATGTTCTATTTTATCTAAGTGCTCAATAATATTAAAACCCAAACTCATAAACCACTTAAAATGTGCCTGGATTTATTCTGAGTACTTTAGATATAGAAGTTTGTTTAATAACCCATACCGGCCCTGTATTAGTTTCCTGAAGGGTAGCTTAAAATAATAGAAATTTATTCTTTCACAGTTCTGGAGGCCACAAATCTGAAATCAAGGTATAGGGAGAGAAATATTTTCTTGAAGGCTCTTAGGAGAGAACATGTTGCATGCCTTTCCTTTAGTTTCTGGTGTCCTCAAGCAGTCCTTGACATCCCTTGGCTTGCAGCTGCATCAGTCTGGTGTCTTTCTCCATTGTACCATGGCCTTCTCTCCATGTATCTTTGTCTTCACAGGACGTTTTCTGATTCTAAGGACAGCAGTCATATTGGATTAGGATCTACCCTAATGACTGTATCTTAATTGATTACTTCTGCATGGATACTTTTTCCAAGGAAGGTCATATTCACAGGCCTCAGGAGTTAGAACTTGAGTATATCTTTTTGGAGGACACAGTTGAACACATAACACAGCCTTGAGGAAAGCCTTTTATTTAAAACTTGTCATTTACATTTTGTAAACAGGGAAATGGGAGCTTGGAGCACTTAAATGATTTACCACAGTTATATATTAAATAAGTAGCTAAGCTGTATTTTGAAGTCAGACAGCTGGACTCCAGAATATTGTCTTAATTGGGTTTTATTTCCCAATCACAGGAAATACTTGGAATTGTCATCCTTTGCCTCCCCTTTGACTTAGGCAAAATATTTATATAAAATGCAATTAAACTGGAATAAACTCTCTTAAACACAAATATCCTCAACTGAGTTCTTAAGTATAACTACAAAGCATACATTCTCTCCACACTGAAAACTACCTTTGCAAGTACAAAATAGTCACCTTGAAACCTGAATACCAAGGAACAAACACAGCCTAGAGGCTTTGAACAATACTGTTGTCTCTTTTTTGTTTACAGCTTTGAAAATGGCCTCATAGAACACTGCCAATCACTTACCAGAGTCACTAAACTATATCCCAGCAGTTTGAAATTCTTTTTATGAGTATTAGGAAAGCAAGTAGCAATCTTGTATGTTTCTCCCCATGGGATGGAGTTACAGATATAGCATTTATACAGATATAGCATCTTATTTATAGCATTTTATATATAATACAATTTATAATATACAGATATAGCATTTATAATACATAATATTCATGTTGAAGGAAGATATTTTTGTCGGTATTAAAAAAAAACAACAGTGTAAATAACAATGAAAAATGTTTCTATAAAAACATTGTACTGCATCCCAATTCAGTGAATTTGGATCGACCACCAAGAAGTGGCATTTGTACACAAATGAACACATTTTATGAAGGTAATATTGTGTTGAATTATTATATATCTACAGTCTCAATGCCTAGCCTGGTACCCCAGGGGGGGAAATTTGCATGATTGAAGGATACAGAAGATAATGTTTTTGCTGTCAAGGAGTACAGATTTTTAAAGTGGGAGTAGATGGGTAAGACAAAGAACAAATATAATACAATTAGAATATGATCATGAAATAATGGAGAGACTAACAACATTTTAGGAAATGTAGAAAAAGGGTAGGTTAAATCTATATGTGAAAAAGTTAAAATTTAGCTAGAATTCTATAAAGTTAGAAATGGTAGGGAAATCATACTGAAGTTGCAAAACAATTATTTTAATACCTCAGGCTAAAAAGTTTTGTATGATCTTTAATTCATCTTCTCACCCTTTCTTACGCTTTAACCAACAGCAGAGCCTCTGGTTTACTTTCAAAATATATTCACAGAATTTGACTGCTTCCCACTTTCTCTGCAACCCCCTGAGTCCAAGCCTATGTTCACTCACCTATATTGTTGGAACAGCTCTTTGGTCTCCCTAATTTTGTACTTGCCCTCATTCAGTCTGTTCTCACATAGCAGCCAAAATGATTCTATTAAAGTTTCCAATATTTTGTATTATTTTTCTACCCCAAACTCTCCAGTGGCTATTCATCACATTCAGATTAAAAAACGACTCTCTTAAAATAGATTACAAAGCCCTCTGACCTTTTTTTCTTTCTTGTCTATTTTATTCCAGCCATTCTGACCTCAAGGTTCCTCAAAGAGTAGGAATGCTTTTGCCTCAAAACTTTGCACTTGGTGTCTCTACCTATTTTGTTTTTTCTCGAAATATCTCCATTTGTTCACTCATTTTCTCCCTAAAGTCTAATCAGAACTTTCCTTCTCAGTGTGCCTTCTTTGGTTACCCAATAGGACAAGCTTATTTATCTTATATCCACATTGATGCTTTTATTTTTTTTCCCTTAACCTTAATTATGATCTAGTATATTATACATTAGCCAAATTTTTTCTTTTTTTCTGTCTTCTGCACTGGATAGTAAGCTCTGTTATACCTGAGATATTACCTCTTTTGTTAATTGCTCTGTGTCCCATTTTCTAGACTATAGATTGGATAAATTATATGCTCAGTTAATTTTTGTTGAATGAATTAATGATTGATAACTGAGGTTTTGAGCCTAAAAACCATGAGATAGTATTAAGGGAATCAGGAAGAGCTCACTATGCTTCCCCGCCCCCCCCCAACTCAAGTATCACTGTTTTCCTTTTTCTTGAATCTTGAACCCTGATATTTTTTTAATGTATTACACAGTGATGTGCTTCATGGGTGCCTTTCCCAATAATAAGGGATGAACATTGATTGATCTAAACCAATTAGTAAATTATAGTCTCTTTGTTGTTAATCCATTTAGGCATAAGAATATGACTCCCCTGAATAATAAAATGTAAAGGGAAGTATTCGCTTGACTCATGAGGAAGTATTTTTTTCTCTGATATTAAAAGATACTGCCTTTCTGTCTTTTGATATCATTGAGGATATACATGGGTAGGGGATATGTAGGCATAATGAATTAAGGAGAAGACAGCCAGGAGAATAGTGGCTGAACTGATGCCTTGACAATACAGATGCACCAAGAAATACAACTTTGGCACTTCATAGACTCTGGGCTACTTGTAATGTGAAACAGTAAATTCTTTACTCATTCAGGCTATTATAGTTGAATTTTGTGCTACTTATTGAAATTATCTTATATAAATAATGCCTGTGGTTTATAAAAATACCTAAGTCAGGAGGAGAAAGAGGCCTTTGTTCTCTTTGTCTTTGATTTTAATATCATGTATGTATTAATGTTTTCTTTTGCTTCAGACCAAAAGAAAAATTTGAAGCAACCTACCAAAATTTATGTGTTTAATCATGCAGAGGAGATGTTACATATGCTAGCGAAGAGAAAAACTAGTAGGAAAGCAAAAATAAAGCTAATTGCAAACCCAACAAGCACAATTGAATAACTAAAGATAGGCTGTTATTTATTTCTGAATTCCTGAGTAGCCAAATCAGAAACAAACAATAAATTAAGAGAAGTACAATATTCATAACATCACATTTTTCTTAACAGTTGTTTAGAAGAACAGATGTTCCTCATACAGAGATGTTCAGAAAATGATTTTTATGATTCCTAATGGGCAACATTCTTAGCAATACACCTGGACAATTAAAAAGTTTCTGATTGTCACTTCTGCCCATTCCCAGGGTATAACCTCATACAAAGCCACTTGGCATTATATTATATCCATGTTCTATTTTCTTTCTTTATGTCTACTTTTGCCCTCTCTGACACATACAATTAAATTCTGGTGCAGAATACCAAGATACTTCCTATTAAAAAAAGTAAAAGTGTAGACATTGTGTCTACCGTCATGGAATTTAGATAGAAAATATATATAAATAAGATAAGATTTCCGGTTTCATAAGAGTAGTTTATGGGAGATGAATGTTCCAACCTAGAACAAAAACGACAAGACTAAATCTGGTCAAAACATTTTTTTTAAACATTTGAAAAAATGAAAGGTCTTCCACAGCAATCATAATTTGAAGGTAGGATCCCAGAACAAAATGAACTACAGAGTTGAACCAAAAATCATGAAGGCATTTTCTCTTTGAGGGGATATTTGCCAATTAGTGATACTGAATAAAGGCCAGTAATCCAACAATTTGCCAAGAATGTGAGAAGATAGCTGATTTTGTTTACAGTGCTAGAAAAAAGAAAAGTTGAGACTAGAGTGACAAGAAAGTTAAAAATTTCAGAGCTAAGATACCATACTAGTGATAATACTCAGTGGTTTATCTCTAAGACATATGCAGGGGAAGAACCAGTCTCACTATTCTGAGGAGATAAAAATTGAAGTCTATGACACACAAGTAACCCATACTTTTTGGTTGTGATTCCGGAGAAGTACATCCTAGTAATGGACATGAATTCCAGGTAGATGAGCCTTTAAATAAAAACAAACTGCAATGCAGTTTTGAACAAGTAACTTTAATATGATCTTACTGTATCTGTCTGTAAGAGAATAGGAAGAAGCTTATTTTGAAAAAAAGACATCATCCAAAGCCTCTATAAATTTTTTTAAGTTTTTCATAGTCAATGTCCACTCTTAAAATATCTGTGGTTAAGAGGGAAAATAAAAATAATAAATGTACACCTAAAGATAATAAGGTTATTGAAATTACTATTAATTGATTCAATTCTAAAATATGTCAAAAGTTACATATGGTAGTTAAAATAGAAAATTGTCATCTAGGTAAAATCATATAGAAAATTTAGAATTCTGAAAAACTAATAGAAATAGAGAATTCAATAGAGATTTAATAATAAACTGGACAAAATAGATTAGCAAACTGGAGTAAGTCAGTAGTAAATATTCTAATTGGAACACAGCAAATGGTTAGGAAAAAAATAGGAATAAGTGGAGGAGGAAGAAATTCTAAGCTTGTAATTGAAGTCTCAGGGGAACAAAAGAAAACAATTCAGAAATGTTTAAAAAATAATATATGTGATATTAAATCTAAAATTTCTAGAATGTCCACCCATATCAGTTAACCCAGGTCTATCTACTGTTTTGGTATTCCCTCTGTGGTCTAACAGCCATAGTATCCATCCCCATACACGTTCAGTTTTCTGCCAAAATATATTAGGAAATTCTTATAGTCATTTTATCTGTAAATTATTTCCTCCTGAGTTACAGGCATATTTAATGCCCTAGAGCATGCTGATGTGGGACCATTAGTTATGTGTCTGGTGGCACCCTGAGTAAAATGAGCATAACCTTCCAAAGCATCTTCTATAAATGAGGCTATCACTGTATTTTTTAAGCACAAAAGGCTCATCTTTTCAGAAAACAGAGAGGAAGATACTTCCACTCAAAAGAATCTCTACTGCATTATGGTCCTTATATCATCATTACCAGCAAAATAGTCCAGCGCAGCAGCCACATGAACTCCCCATGTTTCCTTCGATATTTTATCACACTCAACCACAGGTTACATTTTGTGATTCCACTGCAGGCCATGGGTCACTAGCATTCCATTTCTCATTGGGAAGGAGCCAGCATTGTAATCAAGCTCAAGGACAAAACTAACTCCCAAATGCTAAATTTAAAGGCCTGTCTTCTGGGACCATTCCCGATACCAATTTTATAGCAGTCTGAATCAAATCAAGAGACATAAACTACAAAGTGATATGATCAGGGAAAGTTTAATGGGAGAGAATGGCTTAACTAAGATAAAAGTGATTATGAGTTATGAGAAATGTGACATCTTAGAATTGAGGGAAGACGATTTAGGGAAAGTCATACTTAGAAAGGTGGGCCACTACTGGGCTAGGGTTCAGATATCTATAGGAAGGTGTACTTGCAGGCTACTGGGCAGAGGGAAGTTCACTGGCTTGCCTGGCCTCATCCACAGTTTTTGGACAAGCAGTAAACAACCCTCCAGAATACAGGAGGGACACAGGTGAGCCACCACCAGTGTGGCCAGGTACACAGGCATATAGAGAGAGTGAGGCATCAGTGTGAACAGAAAGCCAAGAAGGCATGGTGTCTGTGTTGGGAGGTCCATGACATTCACAGGGCTGCAGCATCAGGAGAATCCTGGGATACAAACCATTGGGGCCTTAAGATAGGTGAGCAGAGAAAGGTGGGGCTCCGGTGTGTGTAAAAGTCGTGTTTATGTTGAGATAGCTGCAGCATGGTGATCACCAGCCTGAGCCAAGGCTGCAGGGGTGCCAGGAGATGTAGTCACTCGTGTAGCTGGAACATTTCTGACACCCATGCCACGGACCAAAAGTGCACCTCTGGAAATGGAAGGAGTTCTTTCTCTTTCAGTGTCCCTCTAACAACCTCTACTGAGAAAGTTTAACATTGTGCTCACTTGTAAAAGAAATTTTTAAAGGAATTATGTGCATTATCACAGAGCATGTATTGAAGGGTAAATTTGGCATTGAGAGGTAGTAAATAATTGCCATGAATATGAAAGAATGATACATGTTTTTAATATTTAGAATTTATGCCACTAATATCCCTTGATACCAGTTGATTCCCTTCTGTAATAACCTTTGAAACCTGGATATTATTTAACTCTTACTGAGTAATTCAAAGTCATATTCTGCTAAATGCTTCTCCATAACATTTTTATTCATGCTGCCATCACATATTTTCACAATTTTTTGGTAAAGTTATGGCCATTACATAAGAATCTATATATTCCAGTATGTTCATAGTGAAACCTAACATCATTTAAAGACGACTTACAAAATAGTAATTTTAAATATGTTCAATTCACTACTTCATTTGATTGTGTAATCCGTGTAAACAACTTTTTATTTTCATTTAACATTCTAAAAAGTTTGCAGTTCTAGATGTTTTCGCAATTTGGTTTTAATTCATTTTGTACAGCTGCTCAATCAGCATGTGGCCAATAACACATCATATGCCTTGTCACATAATGTGGTGTGATTTAGTGAGAAGGAGAGCTCGTTCCTCTCAGGGACTGAGGTGACTCAGGACACCAAGACAGTTGTCAGTTCTTAAAAGATTTGATTGTAAAACTTCTTCAATAAATGGATGTATTTGACCTGTTCTGCACTATGATTAATCTTGAAGGAAATATATTGTCAACTTATTCCAAGTAGTCTTTTTGTTTTGTTTTTGTATGTTCTCATTTTGAGTATCATAAAACCTTGAAAAAGGGCCTTTTACTCTTTGAATGTTATTACTTAATCTTGAACATTATTCCTCTTAAAATACTATGTATTTCTGACTATTTGATATTTTATCCCATTTCTTATTCTTAGAGATTAAAATATTTCAGTTGCCATTTATACAGTTTCAACATATTCAAAAAATCTTGAAAACTTATATGTTAAAAACCCATACATATGAGTATCTAGAATTTTGGTCTCAAGTAAATTGAATTTTTTATTTTTCAGATTTATATTTTTTATTATAAAAGCTGGAGAATATGCCAGATAAAATTTGCAGTTTGCAGACAGAAATGGAGCCACATACATGTGTGTCAGAACTTAAAAATCACATCTGCATTTTTGTACTCTACATTTTTTATGATCCATTTATCTCAAATTTGATACATTGTACATTGTGAACATATTACATTATACACGATTCTATCAAATTTTTAACAGTAGGGTGAATCCCAGCATGATCTGACTCAAACCTTCATTTTATAGTTGTAAAATGAGCTGAGGTCTCAATAAATCTTAAAATATAACTTTTTAAAAGTATTTATTTCATCAAACATTTATTGATCTGCTGTATCTAAGATTATCCTTAATGGGTGTAATGACTCAGAAGGAGGGATATATTGTCTATTTTCAGCCAAAAAAATAAAAAAGACTAAGATTTTATTATGTATTGCTTTTGGTTGTTTTTCCTTACTGCCTTTCTGATTTTTCCTTGTCTCTCAATGGTGTAAGGATTCAAAACTCTTATTCTGATCTCAGTTGTTAAAGGCTTCTTTAAAATGGGAGTTATGGTAAGAATTGGTAGGAAAACAAAATTTATCTTTTAATTTAAATTGGAATTCATAACCTGTGAAATTTATTAGTAACCTATGATATCAGTACTTGATTTGAGAGGACAGGTTAGGAGAGATGGTTAATTCATGTGGCCAGAGTCAGCCATATTTAAACCTTGGGATTTAAACCAATCCCAAGACCTCCTGTTGAATTACTTTCCCTCAAGTATCCCCCATTTTCCAGTTACAGAATAAGCAGGATTTATATTTTAACGGTCATACCAGGTGACTCTTCTTTGTTTGCACATAATGCTGAGTCTTACATAAATACCCAAGTAGTTCTTCTAAAGAAAACTGGTGGTTATTTTTAGAGGAGTCACTGGAGATTTGGACAGAAGAGCACATAGCCCACAACCCTGCAAAATGTCTTCTAATTTATAGTGGAACTGAGTAATATCTGTTACTTCCATTTTTATTCCTGAGTGCCTAAAAGAGGTAAGGGTTTTCTACTGTTAATATTGCTCTGCCACGATGATTTGAGTTGTGCTTGACTTTCAAACAATGAATTTATTTTTGAAAGATGATATCTAAAAAACATGCAATTCAGTTTTTGCTTTAGCAAGATTGCCTGTTTAATGTAGTTTACTAGTGTTTCTTTTGGCTTTTGCACTCATTATTGGTAATATCAGATACAATTTAGAGTTGTTAAATTTAGTAAAAACCCTAAGATTATTTCCTATATCAACTACAAAAATTTAGGAGGTGTGACATTTCATGTGCAGAGACTAATTTTAAATAATTTTTGTCAGTACTTAATAACCAGGGCTTTGAATGTGGCTGCCTGAAGTGAGGGACCTGGAGGCTTAAGATTCACTTGCTTCATAGTAAATCTGACTCTGAGAGAAAGAAAGGAATTCCAGTAAGCAGTTAAAGTGAAGCAAATATTTTGATAGACGGAGCACAGGATACTCTGGATACATTTAGCAAGAGTCTTCTAATTTAGTGTGGGGCCATTCTGTGTGGAAAGAAGAAAGTAAAAAAAAAAATGTTGTTTCAACTAAATGGAGTGTCAGAAACAAAATAACAGAGTAAAATGGAATAGGCATAAAGTGAGGACAAAAACTGAACTTGGAACTTGTCCTGTGGGCATGGGATGCCACTGAAGGGACTTTAGAAGAAGTAAAAATAAAAAATAGGTTTATGTTTTTAATGAGAAGATAGTTGTGTTTAAATCCAAAGGTAGTTGTATTTGTTCACCAATTATACAAACATCTCAAATACTTATCAGATAATAAGTTAGACTGTAGGTCTAAAAAGCCTTCTGAATTCAAGAGAACATTTTTCTTTTGGGGAATTTTGAAATTGCTTACCAAGATAATGAAAGCCATGGATTTTATTCCTCAGATAAATGCCTTCCTCTCAGGGGTGCCTATGTGGCTCAGTTGGTTAAGCATCTGACTCTTGATTTCAGCTCAGGTCATGATCAGGGTTCTGGGATCAAGTGCCACATCAGAGGAAACATTTAGAACTATAATTCCCTGCACCTCCTTCCCTGCTTGTTCTCTGGTTATAATTTTCTATGAAGGACATTTGCTTGAGATTTTACAAAAGGAGATGTTACTGTTCTCTGGAGAACATCTACGTATTAAACATCTTTAACTTTGGCTGATTTTAAATGTTTTTCTTTATTGCTTGTTTTAAGAATGTGATTATGATGTCCTTGAAATTGTCTTTGTGTTCATTCTGCTTGTCATTTGTTGAAATTCTCAGGTGTATGGGCTAATATTTTTATCATAGCTGAACAATTTGGGAGTTATAATCACCAGAAATTCTTTATCTCCTTACCTACTCCATCTAAGAGTCCAATTTCTGTGCTTCATTATAGGTAGGATTCATCAAGTTCCCTAATCTTTCTTCTTCAGTGTCTAGACTGCTGTTAGTTATACCTAGTGTGTATTTAAATTTCAGATACTGTACTTTCATTGTAGAAGTTCCATTTCTCTTATATTTTTTATTTTCCTTCTCATTGTGTCTTGTTTGTGTCTATGTTTAAATATTTTAACATCTTCATAATAACTGTTTTAAATTTTATCTGCTCTCTATCATCCCAGTTACTTCTGGCTATCTTTCTGTTTGTGATTTATCTACTGCTTACAGATCATATTTTCTTATTTCTTTACGTCCAGTAATTTTTTATTGGGTTCGAACATTTTGAATGTTATGTTTTTGGATGTCTGGACCTTCCTTTAAAGAATGTTAGAGTTTGTTTAAGCAGGCAGTTACTTGTGGATATTTTTATTCTTACAGACTTATTTCTGATGCTTTGTTAGGGTAGATATCCATAATCTATAATCTATGACTGGTTTAGCACTTCACTTTATACCTTAAGTTATGGTCATTCCTGGATCTGTTGATGTCCTTGGATGATTAATTGATGGTTGATGCTAAATATAAGTCGATGATTGATGCTAAAATATTGCTCAGCTATGTGTAAGCTACAGTTTCTTAGTTCATGGTTTTATTTGTTCTTTCCTTGGTGTTTTTTCTTTTCCTATCCTCCTGGAGTATGCCCAGATTCTTATTCGGCAAGGAATTTAAGAAGACCCACATGTAGATTTGTGGAGTTCCTTCTCTCCTTATTTTCCTTCCCTCTGTTATTCAGCCTTGCAAATCCAATTACTTCAACTTCTGTGAAATCTTATCTATGTACCTGTGGTCAGCTAGACCACTGTGCTTTGCTCCTGGGTCCTCTCTGCACCATGGTGTAGGAAGCACCTTGAGTTAAGTCAGAAAACCAGACTAATTGGTAGGACTTATCTCATTTGTTTTACTTCTCTCAGAGCACTAAACTAACTGCCGGTTGTTCAACGAATGAAAATAATTGTTTCACATATTTTGTTCAGATTTCTAATTCTAGATTTCATCTTTGAAGGATTGAAGTTGTATAGAAAAACATACAGTGCAGGGCACCAGGGTGGCTTGGTTGGTTAAGCATCTGACTCTTCATTTCAGCTCAGGTCATGATCTTAGGGGGGTGAGATTGAGCCCCGTGTTGGGCTCCACACTCAGCATAAAGTCTGCTTGAGATTCTTTCTTCCTCCTCCTTTGTTCCTCTACCTGCCTCTGTCTTTCTAAAATAAATAAAATCTTAAAAACTACAGTGGGGCAGCTGAATAGAATTAAGGATTTCTTATATGTCTTGCTTTGGCAGCTGGGTTGCTGTTAAAAACTATCAATGGGGTAGGAGGAAAAAGGGTAAACAGGAGGAGGAGTTAGGATGGGAACAGAAAAGATAGTATGTTCCCTTTTCATTTGTTGATTTTGAGGTAGCAGAGTCAAATGGATATGTACTATAGGAGACTGAAGCCTAGTAAAGAGGTCTAAGTTAGAGATTCAGGTACTAAGTAAATAGTTAAATATTATATTAGGCAACAGAGCAGAAAAAAAAAAGCTTTTGGGTATCAAGAATCTTATGGGGGTGCCTGGGTGGCTCAGTGGGTTAAAGCCTCTGCCTTCGGCTCAGGTCATGATCCCAGGGTCCTGGGATCAAGCCCTGCATCAGGCTCTCTGCTCATCAGGGAGCCTGCTTCCCCTCCTTTCTCTCTCCGCCTGCCTCTCTGCCTGCTTGTGATCTCTGTCTGTCAAATAAATAAATAAAATCTTAAAAAAAAAGAATCTATGGATACTATTTGTTCTGCCTTCTTTATACTAGTACCTTAAAACATTACTGAAAAAGGAAATGTTCTGGATCATGGGGATCATTTCTTTAAATTGAAGCTATGTTATCTATGGCTTCTTTAGTCAAATATGACAAATTGAATTGCCCAAGGGAAGAGCCGAGTCAAACACACACACACACACACACATAGGAAACAAGAGTATGGTGTGAACATGGGGAAGCAAAAGAAAGCAAGAAAGTATGTGACCAAGAGGCGAATGCTTAGACTCCAAGATCAGAGGCTTAAGCAGAAGGGTAGAATTAACCGGTCAGGAAATGACAGGTGTTGGCAAGGATGCAGAGAAAGGGGAACCTTCCTACACTGTTGGTGTGTATGCAAGCTGGTGCAGCCACTCTGGAAAACAGTATGGAGTTTCCTTAAAAAGTTGGAAATAGAGATACCCTACGACCCAGCAATTGCACTACTGGGTATTTACCCTAAAGGTACGAATGTAGTGATCCAAAGGGGCACGTGAACCCCAATGTTTCTAGCAACAATGTCCACAATAGCCAAACTATGGAAAGAACCTAGGTGTCCATCAACAGATGAATGGGTAAAGAAGTTATTATATATCAAAAAAATCTTGCCATTTGCAATGACATGGATGGAACCAGAGGGTATTATGCTGAGTAAAATAAGTCAATCAGAGGACAATTATCATATAATCTCTCTGATATGAGGAATTTGAGAGGCAGGGCAGGGGTTAGTGGGAGGGAAGGGAGAAAAAAATGAAATAAGATGGGACCAGAGAGGGAGACAAACCATAAGAGACTCTTAATCTCAGGAAACAAACTGAGGGCGGCTGGGGGTGGTGGTGGGAGGATAGGATGGCTGGATGATAGACATTGGGGAGAGTATGTGCTATTGTGAGTGTTGTGAATTGTGTAAGACTAGTGATTCACAGATCTGTGCCCCTGAAACAAATGATACATTATATGTTAATTTAAAAAAAAAAAGGGAAAGAAAAGAAAGATCCCACTGCACTCAAGGAAAGAGAAGTCCCCCAACATCTTTCCTGGTTATTCTTCCAATATAACACACAACTGGGCCTACCTTACCACATCCTGATTGATACCAACTTTATCACCTTTTCCATTAAAGCCAAACTTGACTTAGTAGAGCCAATGATGGACTTTTTTTTTTAAGATTTTATTTATTTGACAGAGAGAGAGATCACAAGTAGGCAGAGAGGCAGGCAGAGAGAGAGGGAGAAGCAGTCTTCCCTCCGAGCAGAGAGCCTGATGTGGGCCTCGATCCCCAAACCCTGAGATCATAACCTGAGCCAAAAGCAGAGGCTTAACCCACTGAGCCACCCAGGTACCCCAATGATGGACTGTCTTTGTGCCAAGTGTATATCCCTTGTATAACTGTGTAATGGCTGAAATTGAGAAACTGGGGCAAAATTATTGAGTGGCTCTAAGGATTGCCAAGGATCCAAGATTTGGACTATTACCATGCACACACAAAGGAACCTATGCAGATGACTGCTTAGTTCAGAGAGTAACTCAGCACGAGCGCTACATTGTGGTCACAGTTGACTGGGACCTTAAGTGAAGGATTCAGAAGTTCCCTAGAGTTCCCATCATGTATTTCTAACCATAGGTACAACATTGAGCAGATGCCAGATGATTATGGAACTCCTCGGTTCTAATTCTTAAAAGAATGCCTTCCTTTACCAACTTTTTCTGTTGCCAGTTCCTGTTAGCAATATGCTATAGCATGAATTATTCTTTTTGCTCTTTTCTCTGTTATGAGCTGAGTTTGGTTAAATACACTCACCTTTTGATGTTGTTTTGATACTTTGTATTGTTTTAAATATTGTATCTTTTAATAAATCAGATGATTGCACATATTAAAAAAAACATAAATTTTCAAAAGGGACATATTTTTAAGGAAATTGTTGTGTTCCTGAGAGTCATGTGTGGCATTTAAAGAAAATTGCCTCTAAGTATATATATAATTTGTTTATTCAACATATTTACTGCATCCTATTACATGGCAGGCATTGTTCCTAAGAGTCAAAGATACAGTGATGACCCAGAGAGCCAAAGCTCTTACTCTCATTTTACTGAGATATATAGAAATCAGCAAATAAAATTAGTGAGTAAACATATAAGTAGTTATAAATGCCATGAAAAATAAACAAGGTAAGGCAATGGAGAGTTCTATGAAGTGGTATTTTGATACTATGATTAAGGCATGAATAGAGAATTGGTGTTCCCATGCAGGGGACAATGATTGCAATGACTCTAAAACAGGAACTAGCTTTGTATTTTCAAAACAGGCAAGAATATCAGAATATCCAGAAAGGAATAAGTGAGTAGATAGAATGGGTGTGATCAGTGGTTCACAGTTATGGGAAGAGTCCTTATCAATTAATTCTTTTTCCACAGAAACCATGGTGGCTTTTTTCCTTAGTGCAATGAGAAGCAGCCTTTGAGTGGGGGAGGGTGGTAACTATGAAGTGATGCAATCTAATTATTGTTTTCATACTATTATTTGAGGAGGAAATTTTGCTGTAAAAACAGTAACGGAAAATTATATGTTAGAAGGTGACATGGAGAGAAAGAATGATCTATTTCAAGGAGGGATTCTAGAAGACTCTAAAACGGAGATATTTGATCAGAATCCTGAATGAAGTAAGGGAGTGAATCCTGTGGAAATCTCTAGGATGGCTATTCTGGGCAGTTGCTTTTGAGGAATAGCAGTAAGTCCAGTATGGCCTGAATAGGGAGTCTAATGGGAAAAATGAAAGGCAGTTAATTTTGGAGACAGAGATACAGGGCAGGTCATATAGTGCCTTTTACCCCATGGTCAAGTTGTTGAGATTTTTTTAGACAGATTTGAAAGTTATTGAGCAGGGGAGTGACATGCTTTGTCTTTTGCTGAAAGCATGATGCCATTTCACTGAGGTGATTTTCACTGCCAGGTAGCAAATAGTTTTCAGAAGGGAAAAAGGGGAAGTCGGAATGCCACTTCTGAAATTATTGCAGGAGTCCAGTTGAGAGATGGGGGCGGGGGGGAAAGTCATAATGGCTCTGCAGAGTGGGCAATTTGGGATAAATCTTATGTTAGATTCAAAGAACATGAAAACAGGTTGCATGTTGAGTGTTAAAGGAGTCAAGGAAACTCTTTTTAATAGGATTTTAATATTCTTTTTCAACTGCTGATTTACAGATTTGTGGTCATCATTTTTTTTTTGTTTCCATTTAATCTTTTTCCTCTGTAAAGCCTCAGGATGAAAGGATAAACAACAAATAACCCCTCTCTCATACTTGCCCTCATTTCCCACTGTGTTATTTTTTCTTCTCAGATGTACATATATACTGCTGCACATAATTATACATTTTTGTATGGAGAAAAATAGAACATTCGATGCCTGATGAGCATCACAATAAACTTTTCTCCTAAGTAAACTTCCTTACGGTGCCAGACACAAAATGTCAAGGAGTTCTTTAGCACTTTTCCACAGACATCAATGTTTCTATTCCCTGCTCAGCAGAGTTCTATATTCAGTGACATTACAAAGTCATTTGAAGGGAAGTTGCCTGGTGAGAGAGAAGATGATAGTCTTCTTCATCTTTTAAGTAACTGAAAAATGTTTCAGCAAGACAAATTTCACAGTGTTCTAATTCATTTTTTTTTTCTTTCTAAGTGGAAGTCCTCTTCTAAGTGAACATTTGAAGATGGGAAACCTAAGAAATGTCCCGATAACTGCTAGGAAAGAGAGAATGTCTTTCTGTATTCTTCCAGTCTCTCATTAAAGATACTGAATATTCTAAGAGAGAATGTCTAATTCTAGTAGGACGAGGTTGCTGATTCTGTTTTACATTTTTGGGCAGTACACAGTGATACAAAATAAACTATCTGTCCCCAATTCCTTTGTAATTTCAATTCAGCTAACTGTACTCACATGAAATACATTTAATCTAGGTCTTGCAGAATAATTAGGTTCTCAAAGAAGGGAGACTGGGGAAGACACACCAAGAGGCATAAGAAGCTGCTCAGAGTAAGTGCTGTCAAAGAGAAACTGCATTCACTGGAGTTAAAAAGGCAAGGAAGGGGACACCTGGGTGGCTCAGTTGGTTAAGCAGCTGCCTTTGGCTCAGGTCATGATCCCAGCATCCTGGGATCGAGTCCCACATCAGGCTCCTTGCTCAGCAGGGAGCCTGCTTCTCCGTCTGCCTCTGCCTGCCACTCTGTCTGCCTGTGCTCGCTTGCTCTCTCTTCCTCTTTCTCTGACAAATAAATTAAAAAAAAAAAAGGCAAGGAAGACTTTACTCAAGGTTACTGCAGTAGGGGTTGAGACTACTGCAATGGTGGAGAGGGACCTAACTCAACTCCACTGAAACAAAAGATGGAAGTGTTTGTAATGGTTTTTAAGCACTGGGTTAAGCTAGTAGGAAAGAACTGGAGGGCTTTAGAAGGGAGAGACATGGCTGCTGAATATGAAATGTGAAGCCCCTTCTTTTGAAATGACTTACTCATTGTACTATTATTAGAAGATTTTCTTGCTTTTGACAAGGAGGGTAGGTTGAAGGGCCAAGAGGGAAGACTAAGGCAAACTGGTGAGGAAGCTACTACATCAGTCATACACACCAGCTAGTAAAGACCTATTATGATGTCAGAAGCCATGCAAATGAGAAGATAGATGAGCATAGAATAACTAAGTGAAACCAAATATTTCTCTATTATCAATATATGTCATTGCTGTTTATTATCTACCTTTATTTCTGGTAGCAACCAAACTTCTCTGTCATTTAAACTTAGTTTTGCTCATTTCAATTACCCTGCATTTTGTCAGCATTTTAAATAGCCACATGGGGCCCACAGATTTAACAGACAGATGTCCATCAGTTAAAACAGAAGATGAGTAAAACTCTTGAGCCATTTAGTTACTGAAGATTATAATTACCTTGGCATTAGAGTTTCTAGAGGTTTATATAATTCCTGTCCATTCTCTGGATGGTGATCTAATGGTTTTGCTTCTGACATGAAGGATGCCTTTCCTAATATTCACGGCAGATTAATTCAGAGAATTAAAGGTGAGAAGGAGAGAGGTGAGTGACAATGTACTGCCAGCGGTCATGATTTCCTCTTCTTAGCTGCCATTTAGTCTGTTGTTTCATGTTTTTAGCATTAAGAAAACTTTTACTAGTTTGTGCCAACAACGCTCTCCTGGGGAACTTAATTGTCTGTGTCTGTCTGCATAACAGACATTATGACTGCAGAAGGCACAAACATGAGGTATGTAGGGTGTCACATGATTGCTTCACTTTGAAACACATTCAAGAAAGTTCATTTAGGATTTCTAAATGAATAATGTTGTCAATCTTAGTTTACTCTAGGATAATTTACTGAATAGCTTTCATGACACTGAAGAAAAATAGCTGCCATACTTATTCTGGTTTTTAAAAAATAGCTCTGATTCAAAACTATTATTATTAGAAATTTATTTCATTTCCTTTTTGTAGTTCATCTCTTTTCTGGAAATACTTCTTTGTCCTTCTGTTTCTTTTGAATAAGCAAAGTGACTCATGACAGCATAAATTATTAGGTTAATTTTGGGAAATGAAGAGATTTATTGAATTAAAGACCCATACATGAGTAGAATATATTTACCTCTAAGTTGACATAGTTAGAACTGGCTATGCAAAAACTTAATATCAATCTTATGCCATTCTTTGTTTGATTTTTGTATTGAAATGCATTATCTTTATCCGACCACATTCAGACACTATAACTAGGTAGTTCTCTCTGTGTATAAATGTAATACATTGGATGTAATACAGTGAAAAAAAATTCTACTTAATAAGTAAGGGATAAGAAATAAGATCCAAGCATAGTGAGGCTAAGAACTGGAAATAAATGTGAGACCTCAAGATGTAGAATTCTTGACCTTCAGCTCCTGTGACCCATTATTGATTGCTGAGCTGCCTGTCATGGGAAGACTGAGTGGGATTCAGGCTAGTCAGAGTAGTTCAGACTTTGATGACACAAACAGCCTTTTTTGTTTACAGAATATTGTTTTAAAAATACATGTTTTTTAACTTCTTAAATTGTGTATAAAACTATTTTTACTCTTTAAGAGTACAGCTAAATTGTGTACTTGGATTCATTTGGCTCATACATGAGCATGTAGTTTGTTATTTCAGGGAGTAATAACAGCAAAATAAATTGATTATGGAGTATCAGATTTGTATAATAGTTTATGCAGTAATGTAAATTGCATCCACATAGTCCACATTGTGCTGGTGGTCTCTTAAGAGACTTCTGAGGGAAAAAACACACCCAGATTCTTTCATTCTTCATGAATGACAAAAATATCTTCATTCAAATATGGATATAGTACAATCGTGTACCACATAGGATGAAGTCAAACTTAAGGTAGGCATAATCTTTGTTATTATATAACTTCTTGTTTGGTATTGTGACTAGTAAACTAGGAGGAAACAACAACAGTTGATCATCATTTTATGGTGATATGTGTCAAGACTCTTCTTATACATCATCAGCACTTTTTCTGTTGCAGTAAACTAGAGAAATGTTTTCCTTCAAGTGCCAAGCCTTTGCTTGATTTTCTGCCCCAGATGAAGGTAATCAAAATTATGATACTGAAAGAAGGCTAAAATGAATGGATAGTTATTAAAAGGGATTAAAAAGAGAACTACGTGTATTTCATGCTCAACTTGTGTTCTAAAGAGCAATATTTTCATTAATGAATATCTATGTATAAAGGTTAAATATTCAGAGTAGAAACATGTCTATTTTTAGGATAAATTTTTATGAGTTAGGAGATTATAATATAATCCATGAAACCATCAAGTTAATTTTTTCAGTCTCAAGTGTATCAATGTGAACAGAATTTCTTTTCCCATTGAATTGTTTGGTGCCTTTATAGTAAATCGAATGATTCTGTCCATTTGGGTCTATTTCTGTCCTCTATTATTTTCCATTGGCCTTTTGTCTACCCTCATATGATGGAACTACACTTTCTAGATTACTATAGCTTTATAGAGGGTCTGGAAATTAGGTAGTATACGTCATCGAATTCTGTTATTTTCAAAGTTGTATTGGTTATTCTGAGTCCTTTGCTTTTTCATATAATTCCTTAGAGTCACCTTGTCATTTTCTACCAATGTGCTTGCTACAATTTTGATTGAGGTTGCAATAGATTTATTAGAGCAGTTGGGGGATAATGTTATCTTAACACTATGGAGTCTTTCAGCCCATTATTTTCATATATCTTCTTATTTAGATCTTCACTTGCTCACAATTATCTTTAGAGTTTACAGTTTGGAAATCTTATACATCTATCTTTACATTCATTTATAGTTTTCATATTTTTGCACATGACATTTAAAATTTTCTTTTCCAATTATTCATTAGTAATAAATAGAGATACAATTGATTTTTCCATACTTTGACATTGCTAAATTTATGTTTTTTTGTGGTTTATTTGTAGAGTCCTTGGAATTTTCTACATAGAAACTGAGAATAAAGGTAATTTTATTTTTTTCTTCTTAACCTGTACACCTTTGAGGTCATTTTCTTCCTTTTACTAGCTAGGACTTGAAGCACAAAGTTGAATAAAACTTGCACGGAGAGATATCTTTTCCTTCTTATGGAAAGGACAAAAAGGACTGAGTTTTTCCCAATAAGTATCTTGTTCACTAAGATGTTTTTGAAGATACTTCATCAGATTGAGGAAGTTCTACCTATTCTTACTTTACCAACAGTTTGCTTTCATAAGTAATGTTGAGCTTTTTCAAAAGTAGTCCTTCATTTAAGGTGATTATGAGTTTATTCCTTTTTTCTGGGTTTGGTAAATTACATTAATTGATTTCTGGATTATGAAGTATTCTTACATCTTGGAATAAATGTGTTCATTTGGGTATAAATGCCACTTCTGTGTTATGATTTTTACACATTGCTGAATTCATTTGCTAATATTCTGTCCACCTACATTCATGAGGGACACTGGTTAACACATGAACATAGACATTCTTATAAGCTCTTGTGAAGTTGCTACTGCCTTATCAGTTTCTAGACATGTTTGTGAATGATTGATACTATTTCCTCCTAACATATTTGATTAAATTCACCAGTACAGTTATTTGGATATAGTGTTTTCTTTTTGGAAAAGCTTTTAATTATGAATTCAATTTCTTTAATGAACTTAGGGCTATTCAAATTTTCTTTTTTCTTTCCCCTTACATCAGTTTAAAAAAATGTTTTCAAGTAAAGTCTGTTCAAATGGTGGTTGAACAATTGGATATCGAAACAGAAGAAAATGAATGTTGACTTCTTATTTGTATTTTAAACAAAAATTAATTAATTCAAATTAATTAATATATAAACATAAAAAGTAGAACCATTTAGCTTGTAGGAAAAACCGGGAGCATACATTTGTACTTTGGGGTAGGTAAATAGTTTTTAGTCAGGACACAAAAAATATTAAGTTTATATAAAAGGAAAATAATAAGTTGAACTTCATGGGAAGCAAAAATACTGCTTATTAAAACACACTGTTAAGCAAATGAATATCCAAGCCACTGGCTGAGGGAAAATTTTAGCAATACACATATATGACAGTGAACTCATGTCAGGAATATAAAGGACTCATAAACAATTCAACTGAAAAATACTCAAAATAGTTGAAAAGACTATTCACAAAGAGAGATGTATAAATAGCCAATAAACACAAGAAAATGTGGTCAGCATTGTATTAACCAGGAAAATACAAATTAAAGCCACAATGACATACCACTGTACTCTTCCTCTAGAATAGCTAAACTTAAAACCACTGAGAGTTCCAAATGTTGGTGAGAGTATGGAGCAACTGGAACACTCAGAGATTGTTGATGAAACTGCAAGATGGTTATAACCATCTTGGAAAACAGTTTGGATGTTTCTTCTAAGCTTAAATATCCACCTCCCTGTATTCCAATGATTTTACTCCGAGGTTTTTAGCTGGGAGAAATGAAAACTTATGTCTTTTTACATGTGCAGAAATGTGTGTAGCAGCTTTATTCCTAACAGTCAAGAAATGGAAGAAACTCAATATCCATTAATAGGAGAATGGGTCAGCAAATTCTAGCATAATCATACAATTTTATGGTAAAACAGTAATAGACTGATGCACACAGTAGTATAGATGAATCTCAAAAATACACTGATAGGACCTAGACACAAATGCATACTAACTGCACAGTTGTATTTTTGAGAAGTTTTAGAAGGCAAAACTGATTCATTGGAGTAGAGGAAGTGGGATTTCCTCTGCAGGGAGAGCATTTTTCTGAAGGAGGATCAGGGAACTTGCTGAGGCATTGGAAATATTCTATATCTGGATAGGGATGGGATGTGGATTACATGGTTGTTGGCAATTGTCAAAACTCATAAAACCATTCAGCCAAGATTTGTGCATTTTGCTGGATGAAAATTACATCTTAATTTTTTTAAGAAAATAAAATAAAAATCACTTAATTTTTCAAAAAAATTATAATGTGAAAGGGAATACACTGATTGTACTATGCAAGGTGAGCATTCAATTGTAAGAGATTTATGTGTATGTTCAACAAAGTCAAATTATTGTGCATAGGAAAAAAACAAAAAAAGTCTATAAAATAGTTCATCTCTTGGGAAGAATTGAATCAGTGAAAATATGTTATGATTTCTGTGTGCAATCCACCAAATGGTGCTATTAAAATGCACATTAATAGTACTAAGAAACCACAGCCCCAGATGCATATATGTAAATTTGTCTCAGGATAGAATGGGTTTCATTGCTATTTTTATTTTAAATGATTTTCATAAATTTTATCTTTGAGAAAGCCTGAAATTATTAAGTAATTTCAGAAAAACTAAAAATATATCTAAGAACACTTTGCAAGTTTCATTTTATTTCATGTTTGAGCTGCAATATGATTGTCTTTGGCATTTTAAGTATTTTAAATTTTACTCATTTTAATTTGCATATTTTATATCATTTTAAATTTAAATATCAATTTTTAAATTCAAATATATCTTACGCTTATATATGGAATGTATTTTTAAGTAATACAGTTTTTAAAAGTAACTTTAGAGAGAAGTAAAGTAAAAGAAATGTTGATGGAAAAAAACAAATTAATGAAAGAGGCCCCAACCTCATATATCTTAAATTCTTAATTTTTATAAGTTGGGAGGAGCATGATCTTCATTTTTGTTTCTTTTTTTTTCCCAGTTTTTCCTACTGTTACTAATCAATGGAGACATATGAAATAGTTAAAAAAATTTAGCCTTCGATTCAAAATTTTTCAGAAATTTATATTAGCAGTAGTGTTGTAACTATAAATGATTTTGTTATATAAACATTTGCTGACTTAATTCTCTCTCTCCATCTGTGAGATAATTACCATTTGCCATTTTCACATTATTCTGACGTTACCAGAAGTAAACTGACTATAAATCTTCAAATGTATTAGCTAGTGTACTTTTCTTTTATTGAATTACTGTTTTCATCTTGCTACATCTTCATAATTGAGTGTGCCACATACATACAACATCTGATGATTGGTGAACTTAATTGTTTCAGTCTGGGCTTAAGGAAGTGTTTATGGTAATATAATTTCTGTGTTTTAAGTATTAGTATAAAATAATGTTTGAATGGTTTGGAAAATTGTACGATTTTACTTTCTTGAAATGAGCATGATTGGTGTCTCCTATGTTGTCCTATCTAATTCCTTCTCTAAAGTATGTAAAGAATATTCAACAGGGTATGTTTGCATTTAATAGTTTAAATACACTTTATCCCAGGATATATTCAGTTCTGCTGATACCTTAATGTGGCAGCTGCTTGTTTCTTTGGAATAAAGCATTTTCACTCTCACAAAGTAGCCAAAGAAGACATCTTTGCTCACATATGTAATAGTTGATTTTTATGAGACTTATTTATAGACCTAAAATAAGTTCAGTATCTTAATCTTCAAAGTTAATTAGAAAAAATAATTTTAAATAAGCAATTAAGATTGCCTGTATCGTGCATTTATTAAATAGTATTCTTTGCATCACAAATCTCATGTCAGTGGAATCTTCCATTGTATAAGTTTTTGAGCAGGTGTGTCACCACTCCTGTTTACGGAAGCCCCAGTATTCCCTCTCCTCTGTCTCTGTAGCGAAGGTGCAGATTATGATCAGGATGCCACCCTTCTTATTCCCATTCAGTGCTTTTATATGGGATTGACTTGTGAGTCTTGTGAGTGTAGAAGCAGAGATTGGAACTCAATTCATAAAGGGTGTGGCTACAGAATGGTACAGTTGTGTCTTATGTCAAGAATGCCTGTGGTGCTGGTGATCCCCAGTGGAAGGGGTAGCAGTGTATCTTAAGTAAACACTTCTCAGGTGTTTAGGAGTGGCTTCCTCTGTATAGCTTGCTTTCCTTCCTTTTGTTTCTAAAACCAGTTGCAGTTACCTTTATGGTAATAATGTGAGCTTTCTGACATCCCTTCACTCAGGCTATTTTCTACTTAGTTTTGTTGCCTTATTTTTTATTTATTTTTTTTTAAGAAAGGGGAAGTTGGGGAGGGGCAGAGGGAGAGTGAGAGAGAGAATTTTAAGGAGGCTACACACCCCCAGCACGGAGCCTGAGGTGGGGCTTCATCTCACAATCCTGAGATCATGGCCTGAGCTGAAGTCGAGTCAGACACTTAAACTACTGAGCCACCCAGGCACTGCAATAGCTTTTGTTGGTTTAATCAAAAAGAATCCTTGGGAGGGTAATTTCCTCTGTGATATTTTCTACAAATGCCTGGCATATGAAATAGACTTAAAAGCTCTCATTCTTATGTAAACAAATGTATTGCCACAATTATTAATTAATATGAGGTAAAGACTTCCACGCACAGATGGTGTGTTGTTTAAAAGTCAATGCTTTTGTCTGTACTGTCATTTGCAAATATCTTCTCCCATTCCGTGGGTTGCCTCTTTGTTTTGTTGGCTGTTTCCTTTGCTGTGCAGAAGCTTTTGATCTTGATGAAGTCCCAAAAGTTCATTTTTGCTTTTGTTTCCTTTGCCTTTGGTGACATATCTTGAAAGAAGTTGCTGTGGCTGATATCAAAGAGGTTACTGC
>PISX010026549.1:0-24319 GCA_004024625.1 Mellivora capensis | reverse complement strand
AGTGAAACCATATGATAATTGACTCTCTCTGCTTGACTTATTTCACTCAGCATAATCTCTTCCAGTCCCGTCCATGTTGCTACAAAAGTTGGGTATTCATCCTTTCTGATGGAGGCATAATACTCCATAGTGCATATGGACCACATCTTCCTTATCCATTCATCCGTTGAAGGGCATCTTGGTTCTTTCCACAGTTTGGCGACCGTGGCCATTGCTGCGATAAACATTGGGGTACAGATGGCCCTTCTTTTCACTACATCTGTATCTTTGGGGTAAATACCCAGTAGTGCAATTGCAGGGTCATAGGGAAGCTCTATTTTTAACCTCTTGAGGAATCTCCACACTGTTCTCCAAAGTGGCTGCACCAACTTGCATTCCCACCAACAGTGTAAGAGGGTTCCCCTTTCTCCACATCCTCTCCAACACACGTTGTTTCCTGTCTTGCTAATTATGGCCATTCTAACTGGTGTGAGGTGGTATCTCAATGTGGTTTTAATTTGAATCTCCCTGATGGCTAGTGATGATGAATATTTTTCCATGTGTCTGATAGCCATTTGTATGTCTTCATTGGAGAAGTGTCTGTTCATGTCTTCTGCCCATTTTTTGATGTGATTATCTGTTTTGTGTGTGTTGAGTTTGAGAAGTTCTTTTTAGATCCTGGATATCAACCTTTTGTCTGTACTGTCATTTGCAAATATCTTCTCCCATTCCGTGAGTTGCCTCTTTGTTTTGTTGACTGTTTCCTTTGCTGTGCAGAAGCTTTTGATCTTGATGAAATCCCAAAAGTTCATGTTCGCTTTTGTTTCCTTTGCCTTTGGAGACATATCTTGAAAGAAGTTGCTGTGGCTGATATTGAAGAGGTTACTGCCTATGTTCTCCTCTAGGATTCTAATGGATTCCTGTCTCACGTTGAAGTCTTTTATCCATTTCGAGTTTATCTTTGTGTACGGTGTAAGAGAATGGTCGAGTTTCATTCTTCTACATATAGCTGTCCATTTTTCCCAGCACCATTTATTGAAGAGACTGTCTTTTTTCCACTGTATATTTTTTCCTGTTTTGTCGAAGATTATTTGACCAGAGAGTTGAGGGTCCATATCTGGGCTCTCTACTCTGTTCCATTGGTCTATGTGTCTGTTTTTATGCCAGTACCATGCTGTCTGGGTGATCACAGCTTTGTAGTAAAGCTTGAAATCAGGTAACATGATGCCACCAGTTTTATTTTTGTTTTTCAACATTTTCTTAGCGATTTGGGGTCTCTTCTGATTCCATACAAATTTTAGGATTATTTGCTCCAGCTCTTTGAAAAATACCCGTGGAATTTTGATCGGAATGGCATTAAAAGTATAGATTGCTCTAGGCAGTATAGACATTTTAACAATGTTTATAATTCCGATCCAAGAGCATGGAATGGTCTTCCATCTTTTTGTGTCTTCTTCCTTTTCTTTCATGAGTGTACTGTAGTTCCTCGAGTACAGATCCTTTACCTCTTTGGTTAGGTTTATTCCCAGGTATCTTATGGTTCTTGGTGCTATAGTAAATGGAATTGATCACAAATAGCTTTAATTTAGTTATCCTTGAAAAACTGACAGTGGCATGCAATTTCTTGAATGGCTATTCCTCAGAAGAGACATCCAGATTTAGACTCATTTGTTTACCTACAATAGTAAATTTCATTACTTTAAATGTGCATCCTTAATACAGTCTGTGTTTGTCAGGTAGACTGCCATGCTCTCTCCAAGTTCACGAGCTGTGGACAGCATGGTAATATGATCCTTATTAAACATCTTTAGGTCATCATCTTATATAATTTCAGGGGGGTTTAAAAGCTGATATGTGTTCTGGTTTCTGGTTTTTTTTTTTTTTAAGATTTTATTTATTTATTTGACAGAGAGAGATCACAAGTAGGCAGGGAGTCAGGCAGAGAGGGAGAGAGGAGGAAGCAGGCTCCCCGCCTAGCAGAGAGCCCAATGCAGGACTCGATCCCAGGATCCTGAGATCATGACCTGAGCCGAAGGCAGAGGCTCAACCCACTGAGCCACCCAGGAGCTCCTGTGTTCTGGTTTTTAAGCACAAAGCCATGTTTTCAGTTGATGATAAAATTTTAAAAGTGCTACACTTAAGAGTTTCCATTTAAGAATAATAGTGAAATCACAAAAGCTAGAAATTCAGGAAATTCAGCAGAGCAGGAAGTGGCGCCCAAGCACAGGTACGTGTTTATAAACAATCCATCTGGTGAAATAAAACTGTGGCCAGAGGTTGAAAAGATCTATGGGAGGCAGTGGGTTTTTGTATGATTTGGTGGTGACCAATGTTTTCTACTTAAAAGCCAACTTTGAGAAAATAAAGTGTTTACTGGCAGGCATGTTGTGGTGAATGTCTAATAGAATTAGTTTTACTGAGTCCCATGGGGGAGAAGTCTAATAATTTGTATTACAAAATTTACTGAATAGAAGAACATCACAGAACAAATGACACTAAAGTTTTCAGATCTGGAAATATTAATTTTTTATTAAAGTAAATAGTTACAAATTTTCAGGAAATGGCAAAGAGAGGATAGAGTGGCTCTGTGTGTCCTTCACCCAGTTCCCCCCAATGGTTATTTCTTGCATAACTTGAGTATGTTGTCAAAATCAGGAGGCTGACAGGTGTAAGTGCAAGAAACCATCACTGCAATTAAGATACAGAACTCCTGGGGTGCCTGGGTGACTCAATCAGTTAAGCATCGGCCTTCAGCTCAGGTCATGGTCCCAGGGTCCCGAGATCCAGGCCCACATCGGGCTCTTGGCTTAGCTGGGAGTCTGCTTCTCCCTCTCCCTCTGTGCCCTTCTCCCTACTTGTGCTCACTCTCTCTCTCTCAAATAAATGAATTAAATCTTAAGAAAAAAAAAAGATCCAGAACTCTTCTATCACCAGAGATCTACTGATGTTGACATCTTATCAGTTTGAATAAAGTATAGAAACATTCCACCCTCCCTTGTTTATGATGTAATTGTCTTCAAACAGTGCTTTATTTTTTGCTTCATCAAACACGGTTTTTTAAACTCAAGAGGAGAAACACAGTTTATTTTATTAATGCATATTTTTGCTCTTTCTGTTGTTCTCTCTTCCTTCAAGATTCATTCTTTTTTTATTTCCCTTTTTTTCAAGAACTTCCCTTATCCCTTTTTTTAGGGAAGGTACACTGGCAACTAATTCTCTTGGGTTTTCCTTTGTTGGAACATATCTTTATTTCCCCTTTATTCCTGACTGTTAATCACACTGTGTATACTGTGTACACATTCTGGGCCGACAGTTCTTTTCTATCATCAGTTGAGAATATTCTACTTCCTTCTAGATTTCTTGATTTCTGATGAGAAATTCACTATACTTCAAATTATTGTTTTTTCCTGTATGTAAGGTAACATCTCTCTCTCTTACTGCTTTCAGATTTTCTCTTTGTCTTTAGTGTTCTGAAGTTTAACAATGATGTGGCTTAGAGGGGATGTGAGTTTATCTTGTTAGAGGTTTGCTCAGTTTCTTAAAGGTCTAGATTTATGGCTTTTGCCAAAACTGGGGAATTTTCAGCCATTACTACTTTGAATACTTTTCAACTCCACATCTTTCTCCTCTTCTTGGGGACTCCAATGACATGAGTGTTAGATCTTTTGCTATAGTTCTCAGGGGTCCCTGAGGGTCTTCTCACCTTTTTCCCAGCCTATTTTCTTTCTATTGTCCATATTGGGTGATTTTCTATTGTTACCCTCTTCAAATTCATTGTTTCTTTTCTCTGAGCTCTCCCTTCTGCTGTTGAGCCATCTGTCATTTTTTTTTTCTGATTTATTTAAGTTGCTGTATTTTTCAGTTCTAAATTCTCATTTGGTTCTTCTTTATATCTTCTATTTTTTTGCTGAGACTTTGAATTTTTTCATTTGTTTCAAGCATGTTCCTAATTGCTCATGGAAGCAGTTCTATGGTGACTGTTTAAAATCTTTAGATTGTTCCAGACCTGTGTCATCTATGTACTGGCTTGTTGATTGTTTCTTCTTATGTGAGTTGATGTTCTCCTGATTCTTGATATTTCATATTTGATGCATGATTTTCAATTGTACCCTAGAGAGCTTAGGTACTATGTTATGAGATTCTAGATCATAATTCAATCTTGTTTTGGCATGCTGTAGGTGGGAGTGAGATTTCGGGCTCCCTTCTCGGCCTTATCTGACACCCCCCCCAGAAAGGACAGGAAGGGGGACCTTGCTGCTGCCCACTGATTCCACATTAGGGTGAGGGAGGCCCTGCTCCTATTGGATGGTGGTGAACTCCAGCATTCCATGCAACTTCCAATGACAACTTGGGGCAGGGGAGGGGAGAGGGAGAAGTTGTTATCTCCAAGTAGGGATGAACTTTTTCCCACTCCTCTGATATCACCCTGGCAGTGGGGAATGGGGTGCCTTGTGATACCCAGGCCTTTGCTGATGGGGTGGGGCTGGGGATTTTTCCATGGTATCTGGATGGAGTAAGGCAACTAGTATCTGGAAGTTTCTGTCTCATACAGCTGCCCCTTTCCTGGTCCTCTGGCTGTAGAGAACGGACTTTTCTTGCCACTTTTGCCTGAAACTATTAGTGTTTCTGGGTTGCCATTTTTTCCAGCATCCAGTCTGGGACACATGAGGGGAAAAAAAACCCAAAAAACAAAACAACAACAACAACAACAAAAACAAAACAAAACAAAACCCACGTCATTCCTCAGGTCTTGAGTTCCTCTGGCTAGTCTACCTTCTTCTCCCCAACTTTCAGAATCTTCTTATATCTCTTTTATATATAATACCCAGAGTTTTTACTTGTACTTAGTGAGAAGAATAGAGAGAAGTGTATCTACTTCATCTTGGTCTGAAGCCATAAGCTACTGGGCATATTTTTAAAGTGGAAAAAGAATGTCTAATTTTTTTCAACCCTTAGAATAAAGAAGGCACTGAAGTTCCCAAAGTACATTTGAATGTACTCTTTCTTTTCATACCAAAACAATCTTGTAAAGTTGGTCTTGTTGGTGTCTGCCTTTCTCTGAGGAGATAACTGATTTGGAAGGGGCAGGTCAGACCCAGAGTCCCACAGTAAGTAAATCACAGGGCAGAGGGCAGAATCAGATCATTCCATTGCCACACTGTTGGAGCCAGATAAGGTAGAAGCATGAGTACACAGAGGTGAAAAACCGGCCAGTGAGATTTGAGTTTACTTTTTTAAGTACTCTTGTTGTGGCTTCTCTTGTACTCCACTCTGGTCTCCTTGTCTCTGCTTAGTGCAGCAGGCCTGCACAAGCTATGCAACCACCAGCAGCATCAGCAGAGCCTGTTTCCCAGAGCCACAGCACGCTGCAGGGTCCTGACCCTGCCCCCTGGAACTGTGGGACCACCCCTCCCATAAGCCTATCTCCTCGACCAAGGCCTGTCCTCCTGCCCAGCCACAGCACCAGGCAAGTATTCTAATACATTCCTCTTCAAGTCTGCGCTGGCAGTCCTGGAGCCTGCTTTCTCTCTTCATCCTCTTCTCCGCTTGCACTTGGTATTGTTCAACCCTGGTAAAATCAGAGGTTAAAAAGAACTGGTTCGGGGTTCTGAGCCTGGGTGGCTCAGGCAGTTGAGCATCTGCCTTTGGCTCAGGTCATGACCCCAGGGTCCTGGGATTGAGTCCTGCATCAGGCTCCCTGCTCAGCGGGGTGTCTGCTTCTCACTCTGCCTCTCCCCCCGCTCATGCTTGTATGCACACACACTATCTCTCTCTCTCTCTCTTTTTCTCTCTCTAAAATAAGTAAATAGAATCTTAAAAAAAAAAAAAAAAAGAACTGGTTCACAGGGTGACTAAAAGCATCGTCACCTGGCTGGCCTCGTTGCACTGCAGATGCATTAGCTTGTCCACTGCCAGCTGTGGGGACCTCTGTTTTTGGCATAATCAATCCCCCTGATGGTGTGCACCCTACTCATTTTGGTCAAACTACATTTTTCTAAAACACTAAATTTCTATGTTTTTCCAAAAGCACTCACTGCACATAAAAATATAGTTCCTACACCCCAAGCTTTTAGGTAAAACCTAAGACTGACTGAAAAACAGGGATTCTGCAGACTTACAAGTGCATGGGATACGACCTCGGAGAAGTTGAGAGTTCAACCTCCTCTCCTTCAATTTTTCAGTCAAATTTGCTCTCAGGATGAGGTGCCACGTTTGGCTTATGTCTTCAGGAAACCCATGAGAGTCTACTACACACTCCCAAAATAGTTACACACCAGCTTGAGAACCAGAACACTGGGTGAAATGTCACATCAAACCACAAATTCCTTATACCTTAAATGAATATTACACTGTATGACAACTATACTTCAATAATAAACTAAAAAAAAAACCCAAAAACCTCTACAAGCTCCTTCATATCATACAATACCATGTACTATATACATTTGCATGATTTGTGTGCCTACTAAATTTTATCTTTATAAAAATCTAATCCAAAATCTATAAGCAAAACTAATATGAAAAAAGGCTGTTTCTGCATGTTACTAAGCAACATAGGATATATTTCAGAAAAAGATCAAAAGACGTGGGATGACAAAGTACTTCCTATAGAAATGTACTCAATAATAAACAACTAACCATGAAGATTCTTTTACTTAATCTCCAATGACACAAATGTAAATCTTTATAAATTCTCACCACTGGTCATGCAGCTCTGCAGTCATGCAGTCTTACCACTCTTTGACTTAGGTAGGAAAAGATGAGTCTAAATTAGCAAGACTCCTGAATTGCACAATTTTGGAAAGAAATAGAACTAATTTTTATTTCACTTTAATTGTACACAGCAACCAAAATTAAACTACAATATATTAACCCAACAGAACAGCTTGAAAGGGCCTGTGTAGAGTGGCTGGATTTCCACTGGGCTTTATTTCCTAAAGACTAATCACAGGGAATACAAGGTATTTCTTTTTTTTTTTTTTTTTTTTTATTATCACCGAATATCTGCGGAAAATCTGCACCAGGAAAGCAACAATAGAGCATAAACACTTAAAAAAAAAAAGCCAATCCAAATAATAATTGCCTTCAGAGTGAAAAGGGAGGACATTACAGACATTACATCAATAAACAAGAACAGACCTTCTCTCCGCATCTCCTAGAATTTAAGCAGCAGGTGAAGAGAATGCACATGACACAACTGAAATACAAATTACCAATGCTGGAAGGTTGAGCTGACAAATTTTTTCAGAACTTAGAACCAAAATACAAAGAGATGAGAACTAGGAATGGACAATTATAATATTTGAAGGAGAGAAGTGATAGTTCTGGAAATACAAGTTCCAAAAAGAGAAAATAAACAGCTGGACAGAAGGAAGTGATTTTGTTCATTCTTAAGATATTATCAACATGATGGACCTGACCCTTGAGCTTGAATGTAAGAGTTTTCAAACTAAAGTGGCTGAATGAGACAAGAATACATGAATACATGAAAAAACAGTCATACCTACACTATCAGATAATAACAAATTCACTGATATGAAAAAAGAACAAAATCAAAAAATCCTAAAAGCTTCCTGAAAGGGAAAAAAAAAAAAGGCATTTTCTACGAAGAAATAAGATCCAGATTGACACTGACATCTCTTCAGCAACACTGCAAATGAGGGGGCAATGGAGCAGTATTTTCACAGTTATGAGAGAAAGGAAAGGCCCAGTCAAATTCCATTTAAAAATTTATTAAAGGATGATGACCAGCAAAACTCAAAAAGGAATCTAAGAAGTAGAGAAGAGTATAAGGAACAACGATGAGCAAAGCAATAAATATTAACTCAGAGACACATTTAAACAAATGCTATTAATAAAAATGATTAACAACAACCCAGAATGCAGTTATCAATTGGTCTCAACACTGGAAATGATAGGGGTAGGAAAGGCAAAGTTAAAGTGTGCAAAGTGAGAGGCAGAGGGAAAAAGTTAAGATATTGGGAAAAAGTACAAATGAGTTTAAGTATCTGAACTTAAACTACACGAGGGCTGTTAAAGTACAATGTACACCTTCAGGGAGAAAATGGAAAGCAGCAGCAGCAACAAGTATTGTCAAACCAACAAAGGAAAGCAATAAAGGAAAACAATAAAGTATGGTGAATAGAAAAAATAAATTAAGATAGGAAGAATAGCTCCAAACATCATTATCATCATTATATATTATATAACTTCATTATATATTATATTTATAAATATAAACAGGTCAAAGTACCCAATTAAAGATCAGGGACTCTGAGTATGGCTGAAAAGGAAAAACCCAGCTATATTTTAATTTACGTCATACTTAAAAACAAAATGTTGCAGGGTGGTTGAATTAAGAGATGGAGAAAGATAAACCAGATAAAGGCTAACGGGAAAAAAAAAAACAGCAAAAATAGCTTCAGGAAAAATGGGATATAAGGAAAAAAGTCTTAAAAAGGTCAAAGAGGGGCACCTGGATGGCTCAGTCAGTTAAGCATCCAACTCCTGATTTCAGGTCAGGTCATAATCTCAGGGTCATGAGATTAAGCCCCACATTAGGCTCATGCTGCACATGGAGCCTGCTTAAGATCCTCTCTCTCTCTGCCCCCCCCCCCACCCCACTCCACGCTCTCTCTTCTTCTCTTCAAAAGATAGGATCCACTAAGAACACTTGAGCAGCCTGGATAAAATGCTTGTCATTCTTGAAATCTTGTCATCATCAGGTTGGGTGTCATTGCAAGACCTCAAAGCTAAGGGGGCAACGATGCAGATTTCTGAAGGAAGACAATTCCAGGCCAGGGACCCAGCAAGAGCTGGAAGGGGAAGAGGACTCAAGATGGAGGAGCTCATTAGTAGTGGAGAAAGAACCAGACATCCAGGAAACAGAAACTAAGGCTCCCTCCCTGAACAACTTTAGGAAGTTTCAAAATAAAACACATGAGGTCAGCTAACTGAAAAATGACATAACCCAAAAGATTACTACAAGGAAGAAAATTTTAGAGATGTGTGACACGTAGTCAAGGAGACCTGAATTTAATCTGGAGAGGTTATCGGATTGTGACTCTAACTGAAACAGCCAAAGCCTACTTGATTGCATTTCACTCACCGTGAAGGAAGACTGTCTTAACAAAGAGAGGCTTAGTTTGAGTAGGATTCAGAAAACAGAGTTTGAGAGACAAAATGTGACTATGGGTTTCCAGCAAGGTCTGTGGGAAAGGGTATACTGATGAGTGGAATTGAAAAATGGGTTTATTTAAAGGATACAGATCTTCCTCCATTTATAATAGGGCTCTGTCCAAGAAACCTACCACGAGTCGAAAATGCATTTAATACACCTAACTCACTGGACATTGGACATCACAGGTTAGTCTAGCCCACCTTCAGTGCGCTCTGAACCTCCCAGTAGCCTGCAGGGGGCTAAATATCATCCGCCACAAAGCCCGTTTTATAATAAAGTATTGAATACCTCATGTAATTTAAAAAATGGAATGGTTATATGGGGACAGAATGGCTGCAAGTGCATTGGTTACTGACCCTTGTGATCACATGGCTGGCTGGAAGCTGTGCCCACTGTCTCTACCCAGCATCACAAGGGAGTACTCTACTGCAAATCGCTAGCCCAGGAAAAGAGCAAAATGCAAAATTCAAAATAGGTTTTCTACTGAATGCCTATCACTTTCACACTACCTTAAAGTCAAAAAATCATAAGTTGAACCATCCTAAGCTGGGGACTGCCTGACCATTTTTCATTTTAACCATGAAGACAGATGTAATCTGGAGATTATGAGGTCATTAGAATCATCCAACTGATACCAGGATGAGAAAGCAACTTTAGGTAGTGGTAATTTCTCATAAGAGGAGAATGTCCTTATCAAAAGGGCCTGAGTGTCTAGTCCAAAGGACACTTTTGCCAATGTATGCTAATAAAATAGCATTCTGATTTATTCGGTATTGTCATATGAGTTTGGTCCTAATAGTCAATAGCCTCGAACTATCTGAATACATAGAAACACAAGGAACCTAGAAGTTAAGGGCCAAGCTTTGAAAAGTAGTTATTACTGTGAGGTTGGGCTGGGTCAACCGTTAGTAGGCCTCCTGGTGTTACCCATACCTCAGCCTTCATCCCTCTGGTCAGATGTTAGAAGCGCTGTATTGAAGGAAGAGCCTGGACGTAACAGTATGGTGATGTACCCCACCCAGCACTCCAATACCATAAGCCACACAATCCTGAGCAGTGTCACTTAATCTCTCCGATCCTCAGTTACACAGCCTGTAAAATGGGAGTAATAATGGCTCTTCTACCTCTCTGGTTTGTTTTAAGGCTCAAAATCTACATCTAAAATGAACAGCTATGTAAGTAGAAGGTATTAATACTAGCATCATTGCATGTCCTGCAGCAATGAATATATAATTGATATGTCGAAGCACATTACCACAATTATCTGAAAATTGAAGACAAGATGAAAAACCACCAACCCACCAAATAAAATATAGGAAATCCTACCTCTCGGCAACTGGTTTGGCAATGCTTTCAAAAATGGTCTCTTGGTTTGCTCCCTGATCAAAAATCTTTTGAAATCTGCAAATATGAAAGTGGTAGTTATTGAAAAGCTGAGCTTCAAACACAATTGGATTAATATTTTTTTTTCCTAAAAGCTTTGCAAATTACCCCATATTTACATCACTGGGCTTACCTAACCTGACACAATGTTTGCCCTGTAGTCCTGACCACACTGCGCTGTTGTACCCCTGTATACAAATGATGGGTAAACAGTATTGCTTTGACAAGATCTGCACAATAAATCCCTCTGAAAAACTGCAGCAGCTTCGAACCAAATAATAAACTGTGTGTTCTTTAGCCCTCAAGAGGGACAGTGTCTGCAACTGGCATCAAATTCGAATCCAGATAAGTGTGTGAAATGGAAACCCAAGAACAGGATGTAAATAAGCCAGTGAACTTCTTATGTCTGACCTGTAAGGACAGAACGCAGCTGTGAAATGTACGATTATCGAACTTGGTTTTGAAATTGTGAACTGAGGTTGATTTTTCATCAGTAGGTGCTACATCCTGGTATTGGCCACTTAAACTCTCAGGGTAGTTTTGCCCCATTGGGTTGATCATGAATCAAAAGTCAAAAAGTAAATCAAGATGGGCCTGTAGAGAGATGTCTTTATCAGAATGCCAAGGCCAGGGGTGTGGGGTGGTGGAACGGTTGATGCCGCTCATATCGCAATGGTGCGGTGACTGAGCTTAGTATGGGATCATGGGCACAGTGGGAAAATCAAGGTAACTTTTATAGTGTGGTAAGTCGCTTACCAGCAGGAATGGCCCTCATTAAAACATCATGAAGGAAGTAAGAGGGGAGAGGGAAACACATGGGGAGGGAAAGGAGGAGAGGGGCTGAAGGGGGGAGAAAAAGAGAGAGGGAGAAGCATAAGGATATAGGGCAAAATGTTAACAATTGATGAATCTCCCACCAAGGGTCTATACTGCATTATTCTTCCACCTCTTCTGCATGTTTAAAATTTTTCAAAAAATTAAAAAAAATAAGGGTGGTGTGGCTTTAAAGCAAAACCTTTAAAACAAACATGTTGAGGGCATCCTAAGTGGCTTTCAGAATTGCTTAGGAACTTCTGGTCTATGGGTCTCACTTGTGACTCACAAGTTGGACACATGGTCTATTAAAGTAGAGACTACATGGGGACGCCTGGGTGGCTCAGTTGGTTAAGCATCTGCCTTCGGCTCAGGTCATGAACCCCAGGTCCTGGGATTGAGTCCAGCATTAGGCTCCCTGCTCAGTGGGGAGCCTGCTTCTCCCTCTGCCTCTGCCACTGCTCCCCCTGCTTGTGCTCTCTCTGACAAATAAATTAAAAAAAAAAAAAATCTTTACAGGAAAAAAAAAAGAGAGACTACATGAGATGTGGGACTATTTTCATGACCTAGGAGTTCAGATGAATGTCTGGAGCTGGGCCGGAAATACAAAATGGAATGAAATTCATGGTCTTTAATCAACATTAACTTCAAAAGATCCTTAGAGCTTATCAACCTCCCTTTTGAAGAAGCAAATAATGAAACTATACAAAGAGGGATTGTCAGACACTCTGGCGACCAGGTGATTTAGCAGGTGAGATTATATCTTAGACAGCAGTATTTACCGGTTTGCCCAGAACACTCCTCAAAACCCTGCAGGTGCGTCACAGCTTCAGATATGACAGCTGACATACCACAGGGCCGCTCAAGTGCTCTTCAGAGCTCTACCTACTGTGATATCTGAGCACAGACCCAGCGGCGCTTTTGAGGATGATGGCGATCGGGCTGATTTGCTTCTTCAACCAGGCTGGCCATGCCTGAGTGAATCCATCAGCCATTCCCAACTCCACCTCCCTAAGTAATAGGAATTACATCGACCACCACGTAAACCCAAGAGACAGCAGGAGTTTCAGTAAATCATACGATGGTACTTAAAGACCAAATATCATCATCCCAAAATATTTAAGTTTATGTAATGTAGTTACCTAGTAATTTGAAAAGTCATTAAGGATCAGCTGGCATGTGAAAACCATGGAAGGACAAAACAGAATCAGAGAGTTTAAAGAGTTCTGTGGAATCCTTTCCAGAAAAGGAAGTTGAGGCCAAGGAGATAAAGCAATTTATTCACAGCCCTGGAGCTAATCAGTACCACACCCTGAGACATAACGTAGGTGTCCTGATTCTGAGGAGGTCTTTTCAGTTTTTTTTCAGATTTTTGTAAAATCCCTTTCGACCTTGGCATATGTTGACCTCTTCCCACCCCAAACCTGTTCTTCCTAGTCCTCCGCATCCTAGTACATGACAACTCCATCCTTCTAAACATGCAGCCCAAAGCCCTCAGGGCATCCTGACTCCTCTCTTTCTCCATTACACTCTCATTCCCACCCGTTCACTAACTCTGTCACCTCTGACCTTCAAAATGTATCTAGAATCCAACTATTTCTCCACATTTCCACTTGCTACTACCCTGGCCCAAGCTACCATAATTTCTTGCCTGGTCTTCCTTAAAACAGACTGCTCTTACGGTCTATTTTTCAGGTGCCAGGACAAATGATCCTGCTAAAACCTAAGTGAAATTATTTCATTCTTCTGCTCAAAACCCTCCATTATCTTCCCAAAAGACATTGGGAGGGAAAAGCTTACAATGACTTTTTCCCCCAAACAATCCTTACAATGACTTCCAAGGCTCCCTAGGATTTGGCCACTCTGCTGCTCCATTAACCTTCTTCTCCAGCCACATATACCCCTTTAGTCTTCCTCAGACATGCCAGCACACTCCCATCTCCAGGACCTGTTCTTGGTTTTTCCTTGACCTGGAATCCCAATCCCTCCAATATCTGAATGTCTGACTTCCTCACCTCCTTTAAGCCTTTGCTCAAATATCACTCTCCTGGGATGCATTCCCTGACTGCCCTATGAAATACTCTATCCCTCTCCTTTGCGGCCCTTCTTCCTGGCACTCTTTATTACCCTTGCCTGCCTTATTTTCCTCTGTGGCATTTAACACTTTTTGATATACACTGTACTTAAGGATCTGCCTATCTACCTCCTCTCACTAAAATGTAAGCACCATAAAAGCTGGACCTTTGTTGCATTCTCTGCTATGTTCCTAGCCATTAAAACAGCACATGGAGGATGGTCAATAAACATTTACTGATTGAATGAATGAATGAATATTCTTGGGAGGAAACACCCTTAAGATGCTGAAATATTTATCTCTGAACATAGGTATAAGTTAAATACCTTACTAATTTCTTGATTTAATGTGCAAAGCCAGGGGTGCCTGGGTGGCTCAGTGGGTTAAAGCCTCTGCCTTCGGCTCAGGTCATGATCCCAGGGTTCTGGGATCAAGCCCCGCATCAAGCTCTCTGCTGAGAGCCTGCTTCCCCTCCTTGTCTCTCTGCCTGCCTCTCTGCCTGCTTGTGATCTCTGTCAAATAAATAAATAAAAATCTTTAAATAAATAAATAAATAAATAAATAAAAATAAAATGCAAAGCCAATATTTTTAATCCAGAGATTTAGAAAGAATAAGATTTTAAAAAAAGCAAATAACACATTTTCAATGAACATGTTTAAATGTACTGTTTCTATCTATATAATATAAAGAATACTTTGGAAAAGGACAATAGATAGAGACATGGCCAGTTGTTCCTAACAATCACATAGAATCATGCTGAATAAAATGTTTCAGCAAACTGTGGCTTTATAAAAGGAGACTGACCCTGCTCAGCTGTCATGAAGTCATAGCCACTGAAGTATGTGGCATGCTTACATCAGTGGGGGAAGGCCCACTTCAGAAAAAGTAAGTCATGTATTATAAAGCTGTTCCTTAAAGAACAAAATGAAAGGCAATGGGGAGCCAAAAAGACAGGGTAAACACACCTTACTATGCAGCCATGTGCTAGACACAAGAAGATAGGCTATAAAAGAAGATGGGGTAAATGAGACACAAAGGATAAACTGTGAAGAACAATGAGAATTTTGTGAGACATAAGTAAATAAATATAAGATTTCAAGAGAAAACCATAAAAAATATCTGGACTGGTTTTATGCAAAAGGCAAGGGCAAAAACAGTATGAAAACAGGGCCCAAGCCAAACAGCCTAGAAAGAAATGCAAGACAGCAATTAGGATTCCTTCCGGGGGACCCAGAAATCCACTACCTAAAATTTAGGCAGAGATCAAATATGGCTTTGACTTGGGCTCAAACTTCTTCAAAAGCCAAAAATGGGGAAGAAAGAAAATAGCACAGACTGTAACTAGAGAATAAAGGCAGCATAAAGGAGCCCAAATCCCTCATTTCAAGGCCTGACTACCAGAAGAGATTTTGGACTGGGATGCCTGGGTGGCTCAACCAGTTAAGCCACTGCCTTCGGCTCAGGTAATGATCCCAGGGTCCTGGGATCGAGTCCCACATTGGGCTCCTTGCTCAGCGGGGAGCCTGCTTTTCTCTCTGCCTCTGCCTGCCACTCTGCCTGCTTGGGTGCTGGCTCTCTCTCTCTCTCTCTCTCTCTGACAAATAAATAAATAAAATCTTAAAAAAAAAAAAAAGAAGAGAATTTGGACAAAAGGCACTGACAACAATTCAGGGGTGCTTGTTGGGTCTGTTTCGCCTGATTCCTATAGCTCAGCACTGTCCAAGAGAAATATAATCCAATCCACACATGTGAGTATGTATGTAATTTAACATTTTCCAGTAGCCACTTTTTAAAACAAAGAAACAGGTGAAATTAATTTTAAGAACCTATTTTTAATCCAATGTAACCCCAAACTTTATCATTTTAATATGCAATCAGTATGAAAAAATTCTTGAGATGTTTTACATTCTTTTTTTTTTTCTTTCCCACACCAAGCCTTCAAAAATCCTCGACGTATTTTACACTTAGAGCACATCCCAGTTCAGGCTGGCAACATTTTAAGTACTTACGAGCTACCTGTGGCTAGTGGCCACTACGTTACACAGCAGAAATATGGAGTGTGCATATGGGCATATGAGACCCAGATATCATTTATGTTATAAAGAAAGCTCATGGATACAGCACACAGATTATACCTTGAGTTACTAACTTGAATAAAGTTTAGTCATACACTGAGCTTCCTATAAGTCTTAAATCATAGTGGGCCAAGGAGGAAAAGGACAACACTGGAGAAACAGATGTAACAAAAAAAGTCTGGGATCTTGGGACAGCATCTTGGACAGAGAGAAACACACCCTCAGGGTGCTGGGGTAGCTCAGTCAGTTGAGCTTCTGCCTACAGCTCAGATCATGATCCCACTTCGGGCAGGCTCTCTGCTCAGCGGGGAGCCTACTTCTCTCTCTCCCTCTGCCTACTGCTCCCCCTGCTTGTTCGAGCACTTGCTCGCTCTCTCTCTCTCTCTGTCAAATAAATAAATAAATTCTTAAAAAGAAAAGAAAAGAAAGGAAACACTCCCTCTTTTCAACTCTGGGCCCAGCAATGAAAAGGCAGCTTGAAATCTACATACTAGATGAGGTAGAAAATAGCACCACATTCTCCCCAAGAAATGGCACTAGTGATTTCACAGGGGATAATTAATGCACCACAGGAGTTAGTTCAATAGTAAAACAGAAACAAAGGCGAAAGAGAAACTTACTTAAATTTGTAGCTTTCTCGCTTATTATTCACAAATCCATCTGCCAAATCACGAGGTAAGATAATTTCCAGGCTAGGGGTTAGTTTTTCATCTTCATCTATGGAATAAATCTGCAAATGTGAAGACAACAAATGAATATAGCACAGTAAAATTACGGCTTGAATTATGACCATGTTATTATAATAGGTATTGTAATTGTATAAAAAATTGCACTCAAGATAAGTCATAACATAGTATAATTTGGGTAATTTTCCTCTTTGAACTGTGCACAGACTCTGAAAAATATATGGAACAGAAAAGAGGTAAAATCTAAATCAATGCTCTACCAAAGCTCAGGTCCTCTCTGAATGATCTACTATTCAAATTTGAGCATCTGAGTGTCTCTGTTGTTGAGAAACTAATAGTTCTGAAAGCAGGACATTAATCTAAGTACTGCTTTGGAATTATGTACCAGAAATTAACATCTTTCTATGAGAAATAAGCATTTCTGAGCTTTTACAAAGTGGCCGACGTAGATCAAAGGACTAGGTCTGAGACTTCTCAGAGAGCTCACAAGAATGCTCTAATTCAAGTTATATTCAAAGCAGCCCAAGTTTCCATGAGACATATTCAGGATTTGATAAAAGACATGTGGTTTCAAAAGATATATGTAATTCACGTCTTTGATGTCATCTTCAAGGTTTTCCTCCCAGCTCAGCCACTAATTACCAAAGGACCTGAAAGAAATCACTTAACCTCTCTAAACTGATATGGAAATGAAGGATCTTAACCAAGCACCTGTTCCACTGCAAATTCTATGATTCTCTTCTTGGTTACCTACTCCTTTATTTATTGGCCAGGAAAATCAAGGATTAAACCTATAAAGAGGTCACGTGTAATAAAGAATAGCATGACTTGGTACCCAAAGACTTGTGTCCAACACTGAGCTCAATTTACCAGCTGTGTGACCAGCCACCATGTTCAGAATCTCAGTTCCTTTATACATAAAATGAGAAAAACAGAATTGCCTCCCTTACAAGATTGCTGTGGGGATAAATGATGTCATGGAAATGGAAGCATTTTGTAATGCACCATAAAAAATGTTAGTCATTAGATCGAGAGGGTTTTTTTGTTTGTTTTTTGTTTTGTTTGTTTTTTTAAAAGACTTCTTGTCTTTCACCACGAAATAAAAGTCTTTCTAACAGGGAATACTTCCTGTTTAAGACTCATTTAGATGCTTGATTATGGGGAAAAGTCATATTCTTAAACAAGTAAAAGCTTACCTAAATCTCCCCAAAGTAAATAATTTTCCTAAGCAGTTTTTTATTGAACCTTCTCACCTAAAATGTGAAGAATTCATGCAGAAAAGCCATCCTGTAAAATAAAATTATTTGTAGAAAGTAATGGCATCAGGTCTGCGACTTTCCATAGCTAGGTTTTCTCAAGAGACATTTAAAAATTATATCCTGTAGGGCACTAAGCCAAAAAAAAAAAAAAAAAGCTAATGACTAGGCAGGTGAGTGAGTGAAAGGGGTGTGTTAAGACATGAAACATACAAGAGTGAGGTACTCCTTTCAATGCGAGTCATGGAGTTTTCAAAAATTCTGTAACACTCAGTGTTCCGAAGACAGAAAAGACCCTCTACCTCGCTGATTAAGCCATTCTTTGATGCCTGAGAAAAGTCCCTCTCAACCAGAAAACTTATTTAGTCTAATAGATTGACTCTTTACCTTTAATCATAACAATACTTATTTGAGACACAGTGGGGGTTTTTAGGCCCAGAAGGCAATTACAAGAAATGCAAGGATGAATGTGAACATGTTTTGAAATGTACTGAGCACTATACAAATGAAAAGCATGGCCATTGTTAAAATTATCAGAGGTTTGTCTTATGCATCTTCCTAGTTACCATTCTATAGATTATTATAATTTACTTTATATTACCTTAAGGAATAAGACTAATGAAGTAATAGAACCACAAAATGAAGAGGAAAGAAAGAAAAATACAGGGGTGCCTGGGTGGCTCAGTCAGTTAAGCTTCTGCCTTCGGTTCATCATGGTCTCGGGGTCCTGCCATCAAGCCCTACATCAGACTCCCTGCTCAACGGGGAGCCTGCTTCTCCCTCTCCCTCTGCCGCTCTCTCTCAGTCTCCCTCTCTCAAATAAATAAATAAAATCTTAAAAGAAAGAAAGAAACCAACCTTTGAATCACTCCTAGTTGAATGTCACAGACAAAGAAACAACCATACATCTCCAGGAGCAAAAAGATCAGGTGTTAGAAGTGGGATTTCTAAGGGAGGGCAGGAATACACTAACTCAAAGTGTGTTCAGCAATGTTCTCTTTTTTTGTGTGTATGTGGCATAAGTTGCATCTTGGTAAGAACCTGCTATTTAAAAACATAGTAACACCTAAAAATACTTCCTGGAGTATCAAACAATCCACGCTACAGAATCTCACCAAAGAAATGCAAAAGGCAGCACAGTAAAATATCCAAACACCGCACTTTAAAAAAAAAGAGAAAGTTCAAAATAGCACCCAAGATTCTCCATCAACCCCCTATCATACTCCCTCCACCCCCTCACAACCAATCCTCTAATACTACCAAATCCAAACATCTGCTTCCCACTGCTGAGTCTATGTAGACAAGCTCAATATTTTTGGCTAAGAATCTGAAGAGGTACGGAGGGACTTTACATATAAAACACTTGGTATACATGATTAACTTTTAAAAACCTTCCTGTAAGTGAATATAAGAGGAGAGAAAATGCTGAAGTATCCATGCTCCCTTTCTACACTGTTTTATTCCTTTAAAAAAAAGTCTGTATTTTCTATGGAGTCTTCTCATGCATCTTATCCTCAAGTAGTCCATGAGTAAAAAACTTTTGATGATGATGATGACAAAGATGCCACATTCTTGTTTCAAATACATAAATAGCACAATGCAAATGCTATATTATGATATACTATGATGTTACATATATATTATAGATATGGAATAGATATAAAATATTATTAATAATATACCCATTCCAGGCACTCATGAGTAAGACCCAGACTGCCCTTACCTAAGTCCTCACTTTGGGAGGCAAAAAGTTTGGTCTTGAGAGCCAAGAACTTTAGAATAAAAGTCCATTAAAATTTGGTTCTGCCACTCATTGGGTGGATGGCTTAACAGTACTATTTAACCTGAGACTCAGTTTCCTCATCTACAAAATGAGGAAAATGACATCGACCTTGCAGAGTTCTCCTGAGAATCAGAGATAATGCAGACAAAATACCTAAGTGGTAAGAACGACTGTGGTCTTTCTCGAGGGGGGGGGGGGGGTAGTGTTTTGAAACATTTAAGAAACACATCTCGGGGCACCTGGGTGACTCAGTGGGTTAAGCCTCTGCCTTCGGCTCAGGTCATGATCTCAAGGTCCTGGGATCGAGCCCCGCATCGGGCACTCTGCTCAGCAGGGAGCCTGCTTCCTTCTCTCTCTCTCTGCCTGTCTCCCTGCCTACTTGTGATCTCTGTCTGACAAATAAATAAAATCTTTATAAAAAAAAAAAAAAAAAGAAGCACATCTCTTCTCAGGGCAAGGGCAAAATCTTAACCTTTTTGTACCTCTGAGTTTAGCACAGTAGACGAAGCACCTAGTAAATGCTCAGTCGATGTTTTCTGAATGAAAAGTATATATATATATATATATACACATATATATATACACACACATATATATGTATATATGTATACTTTTAAAAATGTATATATTTAAATATATATTATATATATATGTGCTTTGAGATGCATAAATATATATATATATCTGCAAGAAGTATTATGTCAAAGGTTCATGTTTGTGTTGCAGAAGGGCGATGTAGTTAGGCAACAAATTCCTAAGGGCCCACCTTGCACAGAGCCACAGTCATAGGTGTTGAGTTTGTGTAACTACCTACACCATCTGCAACATCTCAGACGTGTATGGACACACATCTCCAGCTGGCACCTGCCGCCCGAGGGAGGAACAGACGTTTGGGCTTACGTGTGCGCAGAGTGTGCAGAGGGGCGTGACCGCTTGCCAGAAAGGCGCCAGAAGTGCGCAGGACGAGGCGCGGCCCCTGTGAGCGCGCACACGGGCGCACACGCCCGCGTCGGCCCCTGCGTGAACACGTGTGCCGGGCGCCTGTGTGGGGCTCTGTGCACAGCGTCCGCGTCCGCGCCCGCGGGGCGCTGCAGGGCGGGAGTGGCCCGGCTGTCTGCCCGCGTCCCTGACAGCGCGGCGTTGGTGCTGCGTGGCCGCCCGGGCGGCGCCTTAACGGAGTGTGCGGGACTCGCGTCGACATCCGGCGCCCGGCGCCACACCCCGTCCCTAGCCTAGGGCCCCGCGTGCCGTCCCTCCCCTGCCTGGGAGGCCCCGCCGCGCCGGCGCCCTCGTTGCCCGTACCCCTTGTTGCTGCTTCCGGACAGTGGGCTTCACCCTCGCGAAAATCTGTATGGTCTGCTTCACCATCTCCTCTTGGCTCTGCACTGACCCTTGACCTCTCTCAGGAGCCGGCTCCTAAAACTTCTGACTCCCACCACTTCCGGCCAGCCGCAGCCTTAGCAACAGTAACTAGGGACACTACCCAAGGAGCACCGCGCCAACCGGGACCGCCTCCTCTCCCTAATTGGTTACGGACTGCAGAGGGGGGCTGAAGGGAAGTCCCGAGGGGCGGGGTTGGGACCCGGCGGAGCGGCGAGCGCTGCGCACGCGCGGGGTCAAGGTCTGGGCACCAGGTTTAGCTCCACAGCTGGCCTACTTAGTGGTTAATGGGGTGACAACCACCATGCCCTGACCGATTCCTTAATCCATTCTTTCTCTGTGCCAACACCTCTTTTTAGCACCGAAGTCATTCCGTTTTTTATTGTTCATTCATTGAAGAAATGTCACTGGATCTGTGACAAGCAGTATGCTGGCTGGGCGTTATCCTGAGCTGAGCACAACGGCGTCTGCCCGCTTAGAGAGATCAGAGTCTCATGAAGGAGGCAGCTTTTCCACAGGAAGTTCCAAGTTATACCAGGACTGGGCACGAGATGCTGTGCAAGGCACCTCTTCTGTCTCTGTCTTGGAAGAGGTCAAGACCCGAAGAGAGAGGGGCCGTTTGCCGTGCCGATGGCCCTGTCAGGAATCGCTGGGCTCCCTTGGGCACGGTTAGTAGGAAGGTAAATTCGTGCAGTCACTATGGAAAACAGGATGGAGCTTCCTAAAAAATGAAAAATGGAAGTGCCCTGTGACGGCACTTCCACCTCTGGAAACATATCCAAAAGAATTGAAATCTAGATGCCAAACAGATCACTGCTCGCCCATAATCATTGCAGCGTTAACCAGACATGGAAAAAAACTTAAGTGTTCATCAGTGGATAAATGGATAAAGGAAATGTGATAGGGGCATATATGAGGATTATTTAATATATTATTTATCTTCTATATATAATGGAATGTTTTTCTGCAATTAAAAAGAATAAATGAAACAAGATGGGATCAGGAGGGAGACAAACCATAAGAGACTCTTAATCTCACAAAACAAACTGAGGGGTGCTGTGGGGAGGGGGGGGTTGGGAGAGGGAGGTGGGGTAATGGACATTGGGGAGGGCATGTGCTATGGTTAGTGCTATGAAGTGTGTAAACCTGGCGATTCGCAGACCTGTACCCCTGGGACTAATAATACATTATATGTTTATTAAAAATTTAAAAAAAATTTTAAAAAATAAAGAAACAAGGAAATCCTGGCATTTACAGGTACACAGATGAAACTGGAGGGCATTATGCTAAGTGAAATAACTTAGACAGAGAAAGGCAAATAGTGTTTGATCTCACTTATCTCTAGAGTCTAAAAGAGCTGAACTCATAAAAACAGAGTAGAACAGGTAGCCAGGGGTTGGGGATGCAGAAAATGGGCAGATATTGGCCAAAGGTACAAACTTCCAGTCATAAGACAAATAAGTTCTGAGAATCTAATGTGCAGCATGGTGACTATAGTTAATAATATTGTGTTATATATTTAAAAGTTGCTAAGACAGTAAATCTTAAATATTCTCCCCAGTAAAATAGATGGTAATTATGTGAAGTGATGGAGGTGTTAACTTTATTGTGATAACAGCTTCACAGTACAGATGATCCCTGACTTATGATGGTTTGACCAATGATTTTTCGACTTTATGATGGTGCAAAAGCAATATGTATTCAGTAAAAACTGTACTTAGAGTTTTGAATTCTGATCTTTTCCTGGGCTGACAATATACAGTATCATGTTGTCTCATGATGCTAGGCAGTAGGAGGGAGCCATAGCTCCCAGTGAGCCCCACATGATCATAAGGTTAAACAACCTATGTACTTAGAACTATTCTGTACCCATACAAGTGTTTTTCACTTTCAGTGCATGATTCAATGCATTACACGAGATGTTCAATACTCTTAAAAAATAGGCTTCGTGTTAGGTGATTTTTCCCAACAGTAGGCTAATCTAAGTGTTCTGGCACATTTAAGGTAGGTAGGCTAGGCTAAGCTACAGATGATTGGTAAGTTAGGTATGCTAAATGCATTTTCAATTAATGATATTTTCAACTTAAGATAGGTTTATTGGGACATAACCCCATCATAAACTGAGGAAGATCTATATATACACGGATCAGACTATCACATTGTACACCTTAAAACTTGCACATCAATTAACTCTCAATAAAGCTGGAAAATACATACTTACTTACATACACGTATACATACATAAATACATAAGAAAGGGTGACTACTTTGGAAAACACTGTTAGCACATGAAAAAATGTTCAACATCACAACAGACTCTGTGCTGAACTTGGAGGAAATACACCTTAAAAGGAAAATACACCTTAAAACCAAAATAAGATGTCTCTACACATCTCTCAGAATGGCTACAATAAAAAATAGCAACAAAACCAGGTCCAACTGGGATACAGAGAAACTGAATCACACATGCATTACTGGTGGGGATATAAAATGTAAAATGTATTGTGGATAATGGTACAGCCATTCTAGAAAAACAGTTTGGCAGTTTCTTACAAAACTAGTGATGCAACTACTGTAAGATCCAGCAATTATGCTCATGAGCATTTATCCTAAAGAAATGAAAACTTGTGCCCACATGAAAAACCGGTACTTAAATGCTCATAGCAGCATTATTTGTAATATCTCCAAAATGGAGATGACCAGAATGTCCTTCAAACAGTGAGTGGATTAAAAAATAAACAAACAAACAAAAAACACCGTGGAATACTATTCAGCAATAAAAATGAAGAGACTACTAGTACATATAACAACTTGGATGAATTTCCAGAGAATTATGTTTAGTGAAAGAAGCCAGACTCAAAGTCAAATACGTATGATTCCATTTATATAACATTTTTGAAATGACAAAATTATAGAGATGAAGAGGAGATTAGTGGTTTCCAGGGGTTAGGGAGGAAGGGAGGGGGTAAGATGGCTATGGCTATAAAAGGATCCTGGTGATGGACTGTTTGTATCTTGGCTGTGGTGGTGGTCACAGAACTCTGCATAGAATTGCATAGAATGAAACACACATGCACATGCACACATACACACACACACATGAGTGCATATAAAGCTGGTAAAAGTTAAATAAGATGGATTGATTGTATCAATGTCCATTCCTTGGTTGTGATGTGGTATTATAGTTATGCAAGATGTTAACTTTCAGGGAAACTGGGGGAAGGGGAAGCAAAAGTCTCTCTGTATTATATCTTACAACTGCATGTGAGTCTACAATTATCTCAAAATACAAAGTTTTTAAAAAGAAACTCTTAGAGAATAAAAAAGACAAGCCACAAACTGGGAGGACATTGTTGCAAAACACATATCTGATAAAGAACTTGTATCCAGAATACCTAAAAACTCTTAAAACTCAATTAAAAAAATAGGAAAACAACCCAATTTACTTTTTGAAGGGGGGAATCAAAGATTTCATCAAAAAATGGGCAGAAGATATGAATAGACACTTGTCCAATGAAGACATACAAATGGCTATCAGACACATGAAAAAATGTTCATCATCACTAGCCATCAGGGAGATTCAAATTAAAACCACATTGAGATACCACCTCACACCAGTTAGAATGGCCAAAATCAGCAAGACAGGAAACAACGTGTGTTGGAGAGGATGTGGAGAAAGGGGAACCCTCTTACACTGTTGGTGGGAAT
>PISX010026548.1:0-24314 GCA_004024625.1 Mellivora capensis | reverse complement strand
TACAGCAATTCAGTAACATGGCAGGATACAAAGTCAATGTACAGAAATCAGTGGCTTTCTTATACACTAACAATGAAAATACAGAAAGGGAAATTAGAGAATCGATTCCATTTACTATAGCACCAAGAACCATAAGATACCTGGGAATAAACCTAACCAAAGAGATAAAGGATCTGTACTCGAGGAACTACAGAACACTTCTGAAAGAAATTGAAGAAGACGTAAAAAGATGGAAGACCATTCCATGTTCTTGGATCGGAAGAATAAACATTGTTAAAATGTCTATACTACCTAGAGCAATCTATGCTTTTAATGCCATTCCCATCAAAATTCCACTGGTATTTTTCAAAGGGCTTATTTTTTTTTAAAGATTTTATTTATTTATTTGACAGAGATCACAACTAGGCAGAGAGGTAGAGACAGAGGGGGAAGCAGGTTCCCTGCTGAGCAGATAGCCCAATGTGGGGCTTGAACCCGGGACCCTGAGACCATGACCTGAGCCGAAAGCAGTGGCTTAACCCACTGAGCCACCCAGGCACCCCTGCTGAGAGGCCATTTTATAGTGATATTAGGATAGATAGGATTGTGCTAACAAAAAAACATTACTGCCAGGAAGCAAGGATGATCTAGAGGTTGGAAAAATCCAACAGACTCAAAGTGTTGTGATAAAGAAATCTTAAAAAATTTTAGTTAAAGTTTTGTTTCAAATTTTCTGCAAGGGTAAAGGTCCCTAGTAGGTCAATTCAAAGATTCACCATTAGGACTATTTTATAGGGAAAGAATGATTATAGAATCCTTAGACTAGCCATATTTAAAAAAATTCCAATTCACTAGAGATCACTAGACATTTCAGTGACAGTTAACTGGGCTAGAGGGGTGGAGTTTCATACAAGTCTAATTTTTAAAAATAAAGATACTAAATATTTAACATTTATTGAACATTTATATATACCAGGCATTTTACATGTATTATCACAGTTCATCTATACAACCACTGAGGGAGGTAGAATAATTCATACAAAGCCATATAGTGATAGAGAAAGGATTGAACCCAGGTATTTCTGAGCCTATGCTTTCCAGTGCTATACCATTCCCTGCCAACCTTGCTTGCTCAGAAGAATGTGTTAAAACTGCAGTTTTCGGGGCGCCTGGGTGGCTCAGTGGGTTGAAGCCTCTGCCTTCAGCTCAGGTCGTGGTCTCAGGGTGCTGGGATTGAGCCCCGCGTCGGGCTCTCTGCTCAGCGGGGAGCCTGCTTCCTCCTCTCTCTCTGCCTGCCTCTCTCCCTACTTGTGATCTCTATCAAATAAATAAAAATCTTAAAAAAAAAACCACAAAAAAACAAAACTGCAGTTTTTGAGGCACCTGGGTGGCTCAGTCATTAAGCGTCTGCCTTCCACTCAGGTCATGATCCCAGGGTCCTGGGATCAAGCCCCACATTGGGCTCCCTGCTCCCTCTCCCACTCCTCCTGCTTGTGTTCCCTCTTTCTCTGTGTCTCTTCCTGTCAAATAAATAAATAAAATCTTTAAAAAAATATTTAAAAAATACTGAAAAAAAAACCCACCCCAAAACCCTGCAGTTTTCTAGGCCTTACTCTTAGACATTCTGGTTCACTGGCTCTGGCACAGAATCCTGGAACCTATTTTTAAGATCCTCATGTGAGTCTAGTGGGCAGATGAATTTAGGAGACCTTGTCCTATCCTGCACTCTCTAATGCTATGTAATAAAAATAAGCTTTCTTCTTCTCTAAATACCTAGTGCTTACGTATTCAAAGAAATGAAACCAAGCCAAGCATATTATGTTATTTGTAATGAGATTCAAAAGTTTTTATTCAGAAACAAAAGCCACATCTAGTCATCTGGTTATAATGCTCTTTTCCTTAACATGTAAACATGACCAAGTGCTCATCGTTTTTTAAAAGAAGCTGCCACCTTGTCTGCCTTTGCCTTTCCCAGCCAAGCTTCTTTGAATAGTCATCCATACTTATGGCCTATAATTCCTTAATTTTCCTTTATTCCTCACCTTACTATGATTTGGCGTTTGTATTATGTCTCTATAGAAACTGTGCTCATCACCACTAACTTCCTGGTTGGATTCATTTCGGCTCTTACCTAACCTGACTTTCCTAGAACAAGTCTTAATTCTGCAAAGTTCATCAGAAAATTGCTTAACCATTTTATCAGGAATGCTTATTTCTTTCAAGAAAGAGGTTGTTGATTGTATCAACTAAAAACCAGACCAGGTTTGCAACAATTTTTCTTTTACATTGGCAGCTGATTTTGAAAAGCAAGGGATAATACATAGTCCAACAGAAATAATGAACCAAAATCCAAAATGGACATCTGGAAGGAAAGAACATGGCCAGATCGGATGGAGTCCAGAAGGAAGAATGGGTAAGGGGCAGAAGGGACAATGGGAACTGTGTCTGACCAAGCTCTTCCAGCTCCAGGAGAAGAGCAGAGGCTTGGTATTTATAAAATGGATGGAAGGAAGATAAGTCTCTGTAATTATTTACCTATTGACCTTATTATATGTTATTAGGAAATTAAAGCTAAAAATTATTTTAATCTCCTTTCATTTTATCCAGTATACCAGGAGAAATTTGTAAACTTGATTTGTAAATTTGATTAACTTTTTCTTTTCTTTTTTATTTTCTCTTCTCTTCCCTTCTTTTCCTTCTTTCCTCTTTCTTCCTCCCTCTCTGTTCTTTCTCCTTTCTCTCGCTTTCTTTCCTTTCCTCTCCCTCTTCCTTCCTTCCTTTCCTTTCTTTCTTCTCTCCTTCCTCCCTTCCCCCCTCCTCCTTTCCCTCCTTCTTTCCTTCCTTTCTATTTTAATTCTAGTGTAGTTTACAAACAGTGTTATTAGTTTCAGGTATACACTATAGTGATTGAACAATTCTATACATTACTCAGTGCTCATCATGATAAGTGTACTCTTTAATCCCCACCACCTATTTCATGCATCTCCTACCCACCTCCCCCGCTCTGGTAGCCATCTGTTTGTTCTCTATAGTTAAGAGTCTGTTTTGGGGTTTGTCTCTCTCTCTCTCTTTTTTCCTTTGTTCATTTATGTTGTTTCTTAAATTCCACATATGAGTGAATTCATATAGTATTTGTCTTTCTCTGACTAGCTTATTTCACTTAGCATTATATTCTCTAGATCCATCCATATTGCTGCAAATGGCAAGATTTTACTTTTTTTTAATGGCTGATGAATATTCTATTATATACACACACATCTTCTTTATACATTCATATATCAATGGACATTTGAGCTGCTTCCATAATTTTACTATTAAAAATAGTGCTGCAATAAATATGGTGTACATATTTTTTCAAATTAGTGTTTCTGTATTCTTTGGGTAAATACCTAGTAGTGGAATTACTGGATGATATGGTAATACTATTTTTAATTCTTTGAGGAAACTCTGTACTGTTTTCCACAGTGGAAACCAATTTCCACCTATTTGCATTCCCACCAACAATGCACAAGAGTTCCTGGGCAACACCTGTTTCTTGTGTTTTTTGTTTGACCCATTCTGTCAGGCATGAAGGTATCATTGAGTTTTGGATTTGCCTTTCCTGATAATGAGTGATGTAAGCATCTTTTCACAGGTCTGTTGGCCATCTGTATTTTTTTTTAAGATCTTATTTTTAAGTAATCTCTACACCCAATGTGGAGCTTGAACTTACAACTCTGAGCTCAAGAGTCACATGCTTGGGTGCCTGGTGGCTCAGTCAGTTAAGCATCTGCCTTCGGCTCAGGTCATGATCCCAGGGTCCTGGGATTGAGTCCTGCTTTGGGCTCCCTGCTCAGTGGGGAGTCTGCTTCTCCTCTATGCCTCCCCCCTGCTCTCTCTCTCACTCTATCTCAAATAAATCAATAAAATCTTTATAAAAAAAAAAGAAAGAATCACATGCTTTACCAACTGAGCCAGCCTGGTGCCCCAGCCATCTCTATTTCCTTGGAGAAATGTCTTTCATGTTTTCTGCCCATTTTTAAAGAGGATTATGTGTGTGTGTGTGTGTGTGTGTGTGTGTGTGTGTTCGGTTGTATAAGTTCTTTGTATGTTTTAGATGTAAACCTTTTTTGGATATATCATTTGCAAATATCTTCTCCCATTCAGTATGTTGTTTTTTAGTTTTGTCGATTGTTGCCTTTGCTGTACAGAAGCTTTTTATTTTGATGTAGTCCCTCTACATCAAACTACATCTAGTTATTTTTGTTTTTGTGTCCTTTGCCTCAGGAGACATATCTAGAAGAATTTTGTTATAGTTGATGTCTGAGGAATTACTGCCTCTGCTCACTTCTAGGGTTTTGATGGCTTCAGGAGTTTATTTTTGTGTATGGTGTAAGAAAGTAGTCCAGTTTCATTCTTTTGCTTGTAGCTGTCCAGTTTTCCCAACACCATTTGTTGAAGAGACTTTTTCCCATTGCATATTCTTATCTCCTTTGTCAAAGATTAATTGATCATATAATCCTGGGTTTATTTCTGGGCTCTTTGTTTTGTTCCATTGATATATGTATTTGTTTTTGTACCAGTAGTATACTGTTTTGATGATTATAGCTTTGTAGTAGATCTTGAAATCTGGGATTGTGATACTTTCAGTTTTGTTCTTTTTCAAGATTGTTTTGGCTGTTCAGGGTCTTTTGTGGTTCTATACAAATGTTAGGATTATTTGTTATAGTTCTGTGAAAAATGCTGTTAGTATTTTGATAAGGATTGCATTAAATGTGTACATTGCTTTGGGTAGTAAGGACATTTTAACATTTTCTTCCAGTCCATGAGCATGGGATATCTTCCCATTTGTTTGTGTTGTCTTCAACTTCTTTCATCAGTGTTACAGTTTTCAGAGTACAGAACTGTCACCTCCTTGGTTAAGTTTATTACTAGATATTTTATTATTTTTGGTGCAATTGTACGGATTGCTTTGTTAATTTCTCTTTTTTCTGCTTCATTATTAGTGTGTAGAAATGCAATGGATTTCTGTACATTGATTTCTTATCCTGTGACCTTATGAAATCATTTATCCCTTCAAGTAATTTTTGGTAGAGTCTTTAGGGTTTTCTATATATAGTAACATGCCATCTGCAAATAGTGGAAATTTTACATCTTCCTTAACAATTTGGTTAACTTTTATTCCGTTTTCTTGTCTGAGAGGTGTGGTAGGACTTCCAGTAGTATGTTGAATAAAAGTGGTAAGAGTGGACATCCTTATTTTGTTCCTGATCTTAGAGAAAAATGCTCTCAGTTTTCAACATTGAGTGTGATTTTAGCTGTGGGTTTTTCATATGTGGCCTTTATTATACTGAGGTATGTTCCTTCTAACTCTACTTTGTTGAGGGTTTTTACCATGAATGGATGTTGTACTTTGTCAAATGATTTTCCTGCATCTGTTGAAATGATCATATGATTTTTATCCTTCTCTTGTTGATGTGATATATCATGTTGACTGATTAGCAAGTATTGAACTACCCTTGCAACCCAGGAATAAATCCCACTTGATGGTGGAGAATTACTTTTAATGTATTACTGGATTTAGTTTGCTAGTATTTTGTTGAGGATTTTTCCTCAGAGTTCACCAGAGATATTGGCCTGTAGTTCTCTCTCTTTCTCTCTCTCTCTTTTTTTTTTGGTAGTGTCTTTATTTTTTTTTTTAAAGTTTTTTTTTTTTAAAGATTTTATTTATTTATTTGAGAGAGAGGCAGTGAGAGAGCATGAGCGAGGAGAAGGTCAGAGGGAGAAGCAGACTCCCCGTGGAGCTGGGAGCCCGATGCGGGACTCGATCCCGGGTCTCCGGGATCAGGACCCGAGCCGAAGGCAGTCGTCCAACCAACTGAGCCACCCAGGTGTCCCTGGTAGTGTCTTTATATCCAGTTTTGGTATCAGGGTAACATTGGCCTATAGAATGAATTTGAAAGATTTCTTCCCTCTACCTATTTTTTTGAATAGTTTTAGAAGAATAGGTATTAACTCTTCCTTATTTATTTATTTTTTAAAAAAAATATTTATTTTTTATTAGAGAGTGTGAACAGGTTTAGGGAGAGAAGCAGAATTCCTGCTGAACCCAATGTGGGGCTTGATTTCATGACACTGAGATCATGACCTGAGCCAAAATTGAGTGATATGCTTAACTGACTGAGCCACCCATGCACCCCATAGGTATTAACTCTTTTTTTAAAAAAAGATTTTATTTATTTATTTGTCAGAGAGAGAATGAGAGCATATGCAGAGGGAGCGGCAGGCAGAGGGAGAAGCAGGCTCCCCGTGCAACAGGGAACCCAACACTGGGTTGCTGAGCTTCATCCCAGGACCTAGGGATCATGTCCTGGGCCAAAGGCAGATGCTTAACTGACTGAGGTGCCCTCTTTTCACTTTCATTTGCATGATGAATGCTTTTCCATCCCTTCACTTTCAACTGTATATGTCTCTAGGTCTGAAAGGAATCTCTTATAGGCAGGATATAGATGGTGCTTACTTTTTTATCCATCCCATCTTTGTATGTCTTTTATTTATTTATTTATTTATTTATTTATTTATTTATTTATTTATTTATTTTTTTAGAGTGGGAAGGGAGGCAGGGACAGAGGGAGAGGGAGAGAGAATCTTAAACAGGCTCCACACCCAGCACAGAGCCCAATGTGGGACTGCACCTCACAACCCTCAGATCATGACCTGAGCTGAAATCAAGAGCCAGATGCTTAACTGACTGAGCCACCCAGGTGTCCCACTTTGTGTCTTTTGATTGGAGCATTTAGTCCACTCAATTTTGAAGTAATTATTGATAGGTATGTACTCACTGCTATTTTGTTACTTATTTTATGGTTGTTTTATAGTTCTTCTCTGTTCCTTTTTAAACAAATATTTTCCTATTTTATTTAAAAAAAGATTTACTTTTTTAATAGTTTTTTCTTTCTTTTAATATTTTATTTATTTGTCAGAGAGAGCATGAGAAAGCAAGAGAGCACAAGCAGGGGGATTGGCAGGCAGAGAGAGAATTCAGCTCCCTGCTGAGCAAAGAGCCCAGTGTGGGGCTTGATCCCAGAACCCTGAGATCATGACCTGAGCCAAAGGCAGATGCTTAACCAACTGAGCCACTGAGGGGCCCCTATTTATTTATTAGAGAGAGAGAGAGAGAGAGAGAGAGAGAGAATGAGTGGGAGGCTTGATCCCACAACCCTGAGATCATGACATGAACAGAAACCAAGAGTCAGACTTAACCACATGAGCCACCCAGGCACTTCTTTTGATGCTTTTAAAATTCTCTTGTTATTACTACTTTTTGCTGTTTTAATTACTATGTGTCTTGGTGTGGACCTCCTTGGGTTGGTTTTGTTGGAGCTCTCTGTGCCTCTCGGCTCTAGATTTCTATTTCATTGCCCAGATTCAGGAAGTTTTTAGTTATTATTTCTTCAAATAAATTTTCTGTTCCCTTTTTCTCTCTCTTTTCCTTTGATCTCATTATGCAAATGTTATTATGCTTGATGGTGTTGCTGAGTTTCCTAAGTCTATTTTCATTTTTTAATTATTATTTTTTTCTCTCTCTTGTTCAGCTTGATTGCTTTCCATTATTTTGTCCTCCAGGTTATTGATCCCTTCTTTTGCTTCCTCTAGTCTACTACTTATTCCATCCATTGCATTTTTTAAAAAAGATTTATTTCTTTGAGAGAGAGAGAGATAGCAAGAGAGAGTATGAGTGGGGGGCAGAGAGAGGGAGAAGCAGACTCCCCACTGAACAGGGAGCCTGACATGGGGCTCAATTCCAGGACCCCAGAATCAAGACCTGAGTTAAGGCAGACACTTAACCAACTGAGCCACCCAGGTGCCTCATCCATTATATATATATATATATATATATATATATATATATATATATATATTTTTTTTTTTTTTTTTTTAAGATTTTATTTATTTGACAGACAGAGATCACAAGTAGGCAGAGAGGCAGGCAGAGAGAGAGGAGGAAGCAGGCTCCCCGCAGAGCAGAGAGCCCGATGCGGGGCTCAATCCCAGGACCCTGGGATCATGACCTGAGCCGAAGGCAGAGGCTTAACCCACTGAGCCACCCAGGCGCCCCCATCCATTATATTTTTAATGTCATTTCTTGAGTTTTTCATCTCTGATTTTTTATATGTTTTCTCTTTGTTGAGGGTCTCACTGAGGTCCTCTACTCTTTTCTCTAGTTGAGTGGTATTTGTGACTATTTCTTTCAATTCTCTATATCATGCATGTTACTTATCTCTGTTTTGTTTAGCTCTCTTGCTGTGATTTTGTCCTGGTCTTTAATTTGGGACATATTCCTCTGTCTCCTCATTTTGTCTAACTTTCTGCATTGTTTCTATATGTTAGGAAAGCCAGCTACATCTCCTGCTTTTGAAAGTAGTGGCCTTGGGGCACCTGGGTGGCTCAGTGGGTTAAAGCCTCTGCCTTCCGCTCAGGCCATGATCTCAGGGTGCTGGGATCAAGCCCCACATCGGGCTCTCTGCTCTGCAGGAAGCCTGCTTCCTCCTCTCTCTCTCTGCCTGCCTCTCTGCCTACTTGTGATATCTGTCTGTCAAATAAATAAATAAAATCTTAAACAAAAGAGAAAGTAGTGGTCTTATGAAGAAGAGATTCTGTAGTGCCCTGCAATGCAGTGTCCCCTGTTCACTGGCACCTTGTTCTTCAAGGTTGTCTTGTGTGTGTTGCATGTGCCCTACTCTTGTGGATGAGCCACTTTTTTCTTTGGTTCACTTGTCTACAAAAGCTCTTTGCCCATTTTGGGGAGAGTTTGGTGTCTGTATTGTTAATGGGTCAGTCTGGGGGCACCTTGGGCTTGAGCTGATTCAGACTAGGCATTTGTCAGAAATGTAGTAGCACTGACTACATGGTGTGTTCCCTTTGTTGTCCCCTGAAAAACTTTTGTTGGTGGGTGGGGACTGCAGTCAGACTAGATGTCTGCCCTAGCCGACTGCTGGGGCTACTCAGACTGCTCTGTGTGGTTATCTTGCATCTTCCCCAGGAAGAAGTCAATATGGTTTGGTGCTTGCCCCTGTCAGGGCTGCTTGCAAAATGCCAGACTTGTGACACTGTTTTGTATGGGCTCTGGTCAAGGGAGTATTGGAGGGGGCAGTCCTACAAGAGAACATGGGGATGGAGTATGCTGTCAGCAAGCTAGGTGGAGAGCATTGGTGCCACATTTTCCCTCATAGGTATCTGTGTATCTAGGCTGGGGGACAGGATGTAGAAATGGGGTCCACCAGCATTTTGTTCTTTGAGAAGTCTCCCAAGGCATATGCTCTGAGATTAGTAAACAAATCTCCCTCCTATATACCTTAGGCATTTTCCAAACCGCTGCTTCTATGCTATACCTTCATGGGGTTGTTTGTTGTGCTATCTCTTTAAGGGTAGGGACTCAGTTCCCATCATACCCTCCCCGTACCAGCTCTCTCAGAGCCAAGCCTACTGATTTTTTAAAGTTCCAGGTGTTAAATCCCACTGATTGTTGGGCTCCTCTGATTTTCTTTCTTCTTCTTCTTCTTTTTAAAACTTTATTTATTTATTTATTTGACAGAGAGAGAGAGAGAGAGAGAGAGAGATCACAAGTAGGCAGAGAGGCAGGCAGAGAGGGGGAAGCAGGCTCCCAGCTGAGCAGAGAGCCCGATGTGGGGCTCAATCTCAGGACCCCGAGATCACGACCTGAGCCAAAGGCAGAGGCTCAACCCACTGAGCCACCCAGGCGCCCCCGTGCTCCTCTGATTTTCAAGACCAAATGTTATAGGGATTCTTCTTCCTGTGTGGGTTCCCCATGCCTGGGGTACCTGGTATAAGGTTCTGTTTCTTGACCCCTCCATGTCCAGCACACTATTCTCTTCCATGGACAGCCCCACAGGTCTCTCTAGCTCCCAAATTCATCTTTGTCCTTCCTTACCTTCTTCAATGTGACCTCTTCTCTTCATTTAGCTGTGAAGAGTCTGTTCTGCTAGTCTTTGGGTTCTTTTCTGGGTTATTTACACTGGGGCTGTTATCTAGTTATGTCCATGGATGAGTGAGCTTAGGATCCTCTTACTCCACCATCTTCTCTAGAAATCTAGATTAACATTTTACAATCCAGAAAAGCATTTTCTTGAGTGATTTTACCTGATCTTGCTCTTCCAATTGAATGATCTAACACAACTTGGGACCCCAATTATAGTGGCTACTTTGTTAAGCTAACTTACGTGTAACCAAGACTAAGTTTCTCCCCTTCAACTGATGAAATTCTCACTATTATAAATATTGCTTTGGTTATATCTCTAGTTTGTCCTATAAAATAACTTAAATTTTTGTTCATTATTTCTTACTTACTTGCTGCGTTGCCTTTCTCTCAAGACTCAGTCCCTTTCAGTGGATTTTCCTGGCAAGTTTTTGCATTATTTTATATAATCTCCAAAAACTCAGTACTACCCAATAATTAATTTCAGCTATAATCTTTGCTAAGTTCTTGGCTTTATTTCAGACAATGTTAGTATTTGCATACATTTCTATGAAGCTCCTACATTATTCATCCAATTCTAATCTTATTCCATGGGTAGGGCAGGTATTACTAAATTTTATTTTATTTTTTATTATAGCCTGACTCTCAGTCTCCAATAGACATTTATCATGTTGCTTTAATTATAGTAGATAATCAGTAATTGATTAATGATGATGATGATGACACATAATACTTTATATTAATCAGAGGCTTTTAACACATGTTACCTAACATTAACATTGTGCAGTGGGTAAGACATATATTATCATTTCCATTAGAAAGAAAGGGAAAATAGATACAAAAAAAGGCAAGTGACTTATGTAAAGTCATCCAATAAATTGATGGTTAAGCTGTCTTCCCACACTTACAGAAATGTTTCTTTAAAGGGCTGGCTGGTCCTTGCTCTCTTTTTTGGGGTGCAAGGGAGAGCAAATAATTTTTAATTTTTTAAAAACAAATACACCAAAGAGGGATGCCTGGGTGGCTCCATCAGTAAGCGTCTGACTCTTGATTTGGTTCAGGTCATGATCTCAGGGTTGTGAGACAGAGCCCTGTGTGGGTCTTCTTACTCAGGGGGGGTCTGCTTGGGATTATCTCTCTCCCTCACTCCAACCTCCTCATCCACTCACTCTCTCTCCCTCTCCTTCTTGCTCTCATACTCTTGCTCTCAAAATAAAGAAATGAATCTTTAAACACCAAAGCATCATGCAGTCCTGCCAACATTGGATGCAATTCTGGGCCACAAATCTGCACACTCCTTTGCAACTGGTCCTGTGATAGCAGAGCCTTTATTCTTTACTATGATCCCTGTGTTATCTTCAAAATAGAGAAACACATCATCTTTTCTTTGGTATGATTTTCATTGTGGAATTTCCACTGCTGGATATACCTTCTTTCTGAACTCTGGTTTGTATTTCTTCACTGTGGCCATCACCCTGTCACCCACACCAGCAGCAGGAAGTCTGTTCAGTTGTCCCTTGATCCTCTTCACAGAGATGATAAATGGAGTTTTGGCTCCTGTGTTACAGCTCCTACATGAACACCCAAGGAAATCCAGAATTTCACATCAGAAGACCCACTACATCCTTCCTTTGACATCTTTTTTTTTTTTTTAAGATCTTATTCATTTATTTGTCAGAGAGATACAAGTAGGGGGAGCAGCAGGCAGAGAGAAGCAGGCTCCCTGCTTATGTGGGAGCCATCCCAGGACCCTGGGATCATGACCTGAGCTGAAGGCAGGCGCTTAACTGACTGAGCCACCCAGGTGTCCCACCTACTTTGATATCTTGAATGGCAGAAAGGGACAGAAAGATTCCTGCTATCTTGACAAGAACTTACTGCTTAGTGTATTTTCTTTATTTATCTGAGAGAGAGTGCATGAGAGAGTGCCTGAGTGGACAGAGAGCTAGGGAGAAAGGGACAAGCAGACTCCCCACCAATCAGTGAGCCCAATGCGGGACTTGATCCCAGGACCCTGAGATAATCACCTGAGCAGAAATCAGATGCATAACCAACTGAGCCACCCAGGCGCCCCCTGCTTATTTTTAAAGATTTTATCATGAGTTTCATTTTTGCATTTAAGGTCATGACTTTAATAGCTGTGACTTGGTAAACATGTACCTATGCAAAGTTTTATCCAGGACAGAAAACTCCCCAGGACAGAAAAAACTCCAGGAAGTGAGGTTCAAGGATTATTCATTCTTTCACTAAATGAATCTGAACTTGGAAAAACTATAGGTACTCTCTCCTTTTTTTTAAACCCGACTTTGATGAAAATGGACAAATATTTTCATTTAGATTCCTGTATTTCTCTATTTTCATGTTCATTAGCTTCTTGTTGCCACCTAATATTGTGTATATGGTGGAGCAGAAGTTGCAGCTGGACTTTTTCATGTACGGAGTCCAGGGCCCTTTTATCACAATCATGCTGTTATAAATTAATGAAAAAAAAAACCCACTTTGTTTTCATGACTTTAGGGTAGCAGATAAGTGTTTTTTTTTTAATAGAAAAGAATACAGAAGAGCTTATGCCACATGCTGTCTAATACATATGTCTTCCTTTAAACATAAATTATACTGTCATAATTCAACTTATAGAAACTGCTTTATAACTAGGCTGTGTCAAGGCTGTGCCTCTCCTGGCATGTGTTGCTTTTCCTCCACATTTCTTCCTGACTTATTCCCTCACCTCTTAGAGGTCCTAACCTAAATGTCACCTTGTTAGTATGGTTTTCCCAATCCAGCCTATTTAGAATTGCAGCTCTGGCCCATCTACCTTGTTTCTTTCTTTTTTTTAATAGCACATATCACTTTCTAGCACATTATCTAACTTTTATGGTTTTTTTAATATATTCTCCCTAACAAAACGTAAGCATTACAAGGCCAGAAATTTTTATCTGTTTTATTCTTGTTTTAGCTAAGAACAGAGCCTGTCACATAGCAGATGCTAAATAATTATTGATTAAATGATATGTGAATACATGTACTATGGTACTTTGGCTATTATTTTCTCTCATGGAATCCAAAATAGGACAGTTATATATCAAAATCTGCTAATCAATGTGATAATTACTGTGTGTAAACTTGCTGTGTAAGTTCAAGGGAAAAATGGAAGGAATTCATAGTAGGTGCTTGAATATTTTAACATTAATGTCAATTTAAAGAAACATTGGGCATTTACATTAGTTTGGGCTAGTTATATTCACAGTTTCCTGGATAATTAAAAAAATGATTTTAAAAAATGAGGTAGAAGCCCTTTTATCTGATGTAGTTGGTCACATCACCACAAAAAACTGTGCTCAGACTTGTAAATGCACTCCTTTCGTGAGGATTCCAGACATTTGTTATCTGTATAAACCTTTTATATCAAATATTGATGTCAGTAATGTAAGAGCAGTGTAATTTTAGGAGTCAAAACTTTATACAAATATTCCCAGATATCAGCACCAAATGTTATGGTTTAGTCTCCCCCCTAGTTTTATTGAGAAATAATTGGGATACATCACTGTCTACGTTTAAAGTGCCAAGGGTGATGTTTTAGTTTATATATGTTGTCAAAGGATGACCACAATCGGTTCAGCTAACACCCATTTTCTCATATAGACACAATAAAAAGAAAAGAATAATAAAGGAAAAACATTTACTCCTCACCCCCACCTCTGTTTAACCACAAGACTGATCTCTTGTGGTCAGGCATGAGGTGATATCTCATTGTGGTTTTAATTTTCATTTCCCTAATGACGAGTCATGTTGAGTACTTTTTCATATACCTGTTGGCCTTTCATATATTATTTTTGGAGAAATGTCAATTAGGATCCTTGGTCCGTTTTTAAACTAGATTATTACTTTTTTGCTATTAAGTTATAAGAGTTCTTTATATATTTTGGGTACTAACTCTTTATCAGATATATGGTTTGCAAATACTTTTTTCTCATTCCATAGGTTGTGTTTTCACTTTGCTGATGGTTTCTTTTGCTGTGCAGAGGCTTTCTAGTTTGCTTAGTCCCAATTGTTTATTTTTGATTGTGTTGCTTATGCTTAGGTGTCATATCCAAAAAATCACTACCTTAGACCCCTGTAAAGGAGCTTTGTTCTTATATTTTCTTCTAGGAATTTCATGATATCAGTCTTACATTTAAGTTTTTAATCCATTTCAAGTTAATTTTTGTAAGTGGTGCAAGATACAGGTCCAGTTACATTCTTTTACATGTGAATATCCAATTATCCCAGCACCATTGTTGAAGAGATTGTCTTTTCTCCATTGAGTATTCTTGACTCCCTTGTCAAATATTAGTTGGCCATATGTTTGGGTTTATTTCTCAGCTCCTAATTCTGTTCCATTGGCCTATTTGGGTCTGTTTTATGCTAGTATTGTGCAGTTTTGGTGGCTATAGCTTTATAGAATAGCTTGAAATCAGAAAGAGTGATACTTCATGCTTTGTTCTTTCTTAGGATTTCTTTGGCTTTTCAGATTCTTTTATGGTTTCATATAAATTTTAGGAGCATTTTGTCTATTTCTATAAAAAAATGCCATTGCAATTTTGATAGGGATTGTACTGAATCTGTAAATGGCTTTCAGTAGTATTGACATTTTAACAATATTAAATTTTCCAATCCAAGAACACAGGATAGCTTTCCACTTACTTGTATTTTCTTCAGTTTACTTCACCAATGTCTTCTTGTTTTTAGCTCCTTAGTTAAACGTATTCCTATGTATTTTACTGTTTTTGATGGTATTGTAAATAGGATTGATTTATTTCTTTTTCAGAAATCTCATTTTTAGTGTATGGAAACCACTGATTATTGTATGTTAATTTTATATCTCGTAACTTTACTGAATTCATTAATTAGGTTTATCAGTTTTTTTTGGTTGAGTCTTTAGGATTGTCTATATTATATGTCATCTGCAAATCAAGGCAATTTTACTTCTTCCTTTCTTATTCTGATCTTCTTTTTTCTTACCTGACTTCTCTAGCTAGGACTTCCAGTACTATGTTGAATAGTAGTTGGTGAGAGTGGACACCTTTGTCTTGGTCCTAATCTTGAAGTTTTCATCCTTTTACCATTGAGTATAATGTTAGCTATGGGCTTGTCATATATAATCTGTCTTTCTTTCCTTTTTAGTATTTTTAAAAATTAATATATAATGTATTATTTGCCCCAAGGGTACAGGTCTGTGAATCATCAGGTTTACACATTTCATAGCACATACCCTCCCCAATGTCTATAACTAGCCACCTTATCCCTATCCCCCCCAGCAACCCTCAGTTTGTTTTGTGAGATTAAGAGTCTCTTATGGTTTGTCTCCTTCTTGATCCCATCTTGTTTCATTTTTTCCTTCCTTACGCCCACAACCCTCCACCCTGCCTCTCAAATTCCTCATATCAGAGAGATCCTATAATAATTGTCCTTTTCTGATTGACTTATTTTGCAGAGCATAATACCCTCTAATTCCATCTATGTCATTGCAAATGGCAAGATTTCATTTCTTTTGATGGCTGCATAGTATTCCATCATATATACATATATGGCCTTTCTTATGTTAAGATATATTCCTTCTATGGCTAATTTTTAAGAGTTTTCATTGATTGCTGATCGATGCTAAATTTTCCCAAATGCTTTTTCTGTATCTATTGAGATGATCATGATTCTTTTCTTTCATTTTATTAATGTAATATATCATATTGATTATTATACATACATTGAACCATCTTTGCAGCCCAGCTACTTGATCATGGTGAATGATCCCTTTAATATGCTGTGGAATTTATTTTGTGATATTTAATGAGAGACAGATTTCCTATATTTCAGGCCCGTAGACCCAAATTCATTTTAAAATCTGGCCAAATTCATATTCCATACAAGCTTTTATCTAAATATATATAAAGTATGAGTATTTGGGAAAAAAACTTTCAAACTCAGTGAGTCAAAACATTTGATTAAAATAGGAAATCACTCAAAAAGATAATATGTACCTAAAATATATTTTTTTAGTGTGAAATGTAAAAATAAGTATTATACCAGTCTTTTGATTTTAGGCCAAAGCTTTTTATTTTTTTTTTAAGATTTTAGTTATTTGATAGAACACAAATGGGCAGAGCAGCAGACAGAAGGAGATGGAGAAGGGGAAGCAGGCTCCCTGTTGGGATCATGACCTGAGCCGAAGGCAGATGCTTACCTGAATGAGCCACCCAGGTACCCCTAGTCCAAAGCTTTTATTAGAAGTTATTTTTTAAGTAGTCTGCTGATGTTTTGATGCTGTTGGTTTTAGAATTCCTTTGGGTTTTTGTGACTTCTATTCTTAATTTTTTTTATAGTTTTCTTACTTATGTACAATTTCAAAGTTTTCTTCTTGAATACCTTTTCTAAAATCATTCTAAAGGATCCCACTTAGTTATCTTTTTATATAGTAACACCTCACTTTTCTTTTAATAAAACATTATTTTTCATATTATTTAATTTAGTTACATAATTTGAATAGAAGTACAGTTGACATAAATAGGTTCAGGATCAAACAATGACCCCTAGATAGTAAACACTTCATCCAGTGAGACCTAGAGAGTGGAGGCATTACTGGAACCTACCTGCTTGGTTCTGAAACTCTTGTTCTGGGAGCCTGTCTAGTCACTAGTTAGGAATGTAGAATATTTGTGAGACAGTTAAGTGATGATTGGTTGAAAGAGCCTCTGTTATATTCAGCTTTTGTTGTAGCAATAAGAACAATTGAAGGAATGGAATTTTAGTGTGACTGATTCATATTGTCCGTTGACATTAGCCAAGTTCTTTAGGTACTTGTCCTCCCCACACTTAAAAATACTGATACAAGTTGGCCTAGCAATAAAGGGCGTTTTGTGTTTGTGAAATGATTTGGTTCAAATCATATCATAGACAATTGAAAAATGTTTACAAATGCATTTAAATGCCTATTCTATCACAAGAGGGCACTCATGCCCCATTCTTTATATCAAGAGTGTTTCAGGCATTGATTTGAGAGGAATTATGACTGAAATAAAATTTCAACCTACAAATTGAATTTCAGGTTCAGTAAACTGTTTATTATCTGGCAGAACTGGGGATTAGTGATTATGTTTATGCAAAAACAGGGATTCTTAATACATTAATATTATACAAGGATTTTCACATATAGAGTGTAAAAATATGCAGAACTTGCTATGATAAACAGTATTTCATTTTTTTTGATGAGTCATTCCAAGGTCTTCATTATTTTAAAATGTGATTATTATTTTAATTAATTATTAAATTATTAAAATGAGGTTTCCGATCATCTATCACACAATCAGTCAACATACTAAGCATATACTCTTTGTTATTTATCTTATTTTGACAGCAGATTTACTGTATTTTAGGGAATGTATCAGGTATTGCATCAATTTATTTAAATTTCAGCTTTAATAATTTTAGCATGTATTAATTATCTATCACTGACTATTTACCCCAAAACTTAGTAGCTTAAAATAATAATCACTTATTATCTCATAGTTTCTGAGGGTTTAGAATCTGGGAATAGTTTAGCAGGGTGCCTTTTGCTCAAGGTCTCTCACAAGATGGCAGTCAAGCTCTTGGCCAAGATTACAGTCATCTTAAGGCTCAATTGGGACTGAAGAATTTGTTTCCAAGCTCACTTTCATGGCCTCTCCACAGAGCAGCCTTACAACATGACTGACTACCCCCTCGGCCAAATGATCTAGATGGAAGAAAGATAGAGACCTTAAAATGGAGGCCATAATCTTTTTATAACCTAATCTCTGAAGTGACATCCTTATGCTCTCTTTTGTTAGAATGAGTCTAAACCCATCTATACTAAATGGGAGGGGATTATACAAGGGTGTGAATACCAGGAGATGGGGTCACTGGAAACCAGCACAGAGGGAGCTACTATCTATCTATCTATCTATCTATCTATCTATCTATCTAATCTGTATCTATATCTATCTATATTATATCTGTATCTATATCTATATCATCTATATCTATCTATATCTGTATCATCTATCCCAATAAGTATGAGCCAGGTAAAAACAGAAGTCTCCCCAGGTAGTTAGAACAAAGGATTATTGCTTTGTCAGTGGGTGAATTTGGACATGACAGACTTGTGATACTCAAAATTTTAACCAGAATGGGAGTAAAACAAATATCTGAATTTGTATTCAAGGTTTGAAAAGATTTCTTTATTAACTGAAGTTTGTGTCTGGCATAAACAAACAAATATGGAAAATGACTGAAAATTTGCTAAAATTTGAAAAAAAATGGAATCTAAAATGTTGGATTTGGTGGGATACATGGGTGGCTTAGTTGTTTAAGTGTCCATCTCATGATTTTAGTTCAGATCATGGTCTCATGCATTGTGAGATCGAGTCCCATGTTGGGCTCCCCTCTCAGTGGGGAGTCTGTTTAAAGACTCTCTCCCTCTACCCCTCTTCCCACTCATGTGTGCTTTCTCCCTCCCTCTTTCTCTCTTTTGAATAAAACATAAATCTTTTAAAAAAAATGTAGGGAGTTGCCTGGGTGGCTCAGTGGGTTAAGCCTCTGCCTTCAGCTCAGGTCATGATCTCGGGGTCCTGGGATCGAGCCCCGCATCGGGCTCTCTGCTCAGCAGGGAGCCTGCTTTCTCCTCTCTCTCTGTCTGCCTCTCTGCCTACTTGTGATCTCTCCCTGTCAAATAAATAAAATCTTAAAAAAAAATGTTGAATTTGGAGTTGACAATATGGTGGAACCAGGTGGTACTGGAACTGATTTTAGAGTCCATGTTCTCTAGCCAGAGCTAACCCTGGGCTATGGTGTGATATGGAATGGGCAAAGGTCAGGTGACCACTCTGAGGAGTTTCCTGTGCTCCTGAAGGAAACCCATATATCAGAAACCTCCTGGGAGCCTGGGTGGCTCAGTGGGTTAAGGCTCTGCCTTCAGCTCAGGTCATGATTTCAGGGTCCTGGGATTGAGTCCCATATTGGGCTCTCTGCTTGGTGGGGAGCCTGCTTCCTCCTCTCTCTCTCTGCTTGCCTCTCTGCCTACTTGTAATTTCTCTCTGTCAAATAAATAAATAAAATATTAAAAAAAAGAAACCTCCTGAGATCTTGAAAATGGGCAATGATCGTGGTGATTTCATTACTTAACTTAGACCTTTAGTCTTTCTCCCAGGATTTCCTTACAAAGTGGTCTGTTAATTGTTCACCTTTATGTAAAAAGAACGGATTGGTTTTTGCCAGTTTTGTGGTACTGATCATTGATACTCAATCATTTAGGTATTAGTTTCATGTTAATTTTATAACTTTTCCAAGTATGGATTAAAATATGCTGCTCACCTATCTTATTTTTCTATTTATTTTATTTTGAATATTTAAGATGTTTGCTTTATTTATTTTAAAAGTAAGTGATACAGTGACTTACAATTCAAAAGTTTTCAGGAGAGGATAATCTAGAAGTTTTCCTCTCACTTTTATTTCTCAGTCACCAAGTTCCTTCCAATTTACCCATGTTTAGGATATCCTTCCTGAGCTATTAAATATACATGTATGAATTATATGTACAGATAAAAGTTTTTTCTTTTTTAGGCAAACAAGAGTATTCCATACACACTGTTCTTTTCTTTTTTCGTTTAACTATATATCTTGGCATTCTTGTTATATCAGCATATATAGTACTTCCTCATTCTTATTTAAAGACTGTGTAATATTCCATTTTATAGATGCACCATAGTTTATTTATCCTGTTCTCTGTTGATATACTTGAGGTCTCCAATTTTTCTATTTAAACAGTGTTCAGGGGTGCTTAGGTGGCTGAGTTGGTTAAGTGTCTACTTTGGGCTCAGGTCATGATTGCAGGATCCTGGGATGGAGCCCCACACCAGGCTCCTTGCTCAGCAGGGGGGCCTGCTTCTCCCTCTCCCTCTGCTGCTCCCTCTGCTTGTTCTCTCTCTCTCTGTCAAATAAATAAATAAAATCTCTAAACAATGTTACAAAAACCAAAATTCAATTTTGGTTATTATTAATTTTATCTTTATTTTTTAAAATTTAAATATCATTAATCTTTGGTGATTCAGGAGGTATATTTAAAGATTTTACAGTGTATAAAGGTTATTATTATGTTATCATTTAACAGTATGTAACATTATAGATATAAAAGCCATAAATATTGGGGCACCTGGGTGGCTCAGTCAGTTAAGCCTCTGACTTTGGCTCAGGTTATGATCTCAGGGTTCTGGGATCAAGCCCTGCATTGGGCTCCACCCTCATTGGGGAGTCTTCTTGTCCTTTTTCCCTCTTCCTGTGCCCCTCTCCCAGCTTATGATCTCTCTCTCTCAAATAAAGAAATAAAATCTTTTTAAAAAAGCCACAAGTATTAGCCTAAATTTTAAAAAAAGATTTATTTATTTGAGAGAGAGAAAGAGAGAGAGAATAGAGGGGCAGAAGGAGAGGGAGAGATAGAATCTCAAGAAAACTCCCTGCTGAGTGCATAACTGAACATGGGGCTTGATCCCACAACCCTGAGATCATGACCTGACTCAAAATCAAGAGTCGGACACTTAACCAACTGAGCCACCCAGGTACCCCAGCCTAGATTTTTAGTAACTATAAGATATACTTTAAATTTTGTCATTTCTCTTTTATTGTGAAAAATTTTAATCATACAGAAAAGCTAAAGTAATAGTATAATGAAAACCTAATACCTATCATTTAGATTTAAAATTTGTTCCTATTTTGCCACATTTGCCTGGTTTTTTAACCCACAGAAAATCTCCACCTATGTAAACTTTGACAAAGCATAGAATATAAAATAAATGAGAGAAAATTTTGGCTGTTTGAATTTTTACTTGTTTCTTTTATAAAAAAATGAGCTTTATCATACTTGTTCTCAGCAATTGATTTATTGAAGTATCCAGGCCTTATAATGTTCTCAGTTAAATAATGTTTAGCATTATACAAAGTGTAAATTATATGAGCCCAAGGAACTTAATGCAATGGGATTAGGGACAAAGGAGCCCTGTGTCCAGATGTCCCACAGAATCTGTACCTTCTCAGCCTTCCTTCCATCCATCTTATCTATTTTTTTTGAAAGATTTTATTTACTTATTTGACAGAGAGCACAAGCAGGGGGAGTGGAAGGCAGAGGGAGAGGGAGAAGCAGGCTCCCTGCTGAGCAGAGAGCCCAATGTGGAACTGGATCCCAGGACCTGGGATCATGACTTGAACCGAAGGCAAATACTTAGCTGACTGAGCCACCTAGGCACCCCTCCCTATCTATTATTATTTTGACAATAATAATTACAGGGAGCATTTATTGATCACTTTTCCCATACCAGGCATTTCTCTAATTAACTTGCACTTATTAACTTATTTAATCCTTCAATAAATCTGTGAGCTAAGCATTATTATTCTTATTCTTATTATTTCCTCAATTTTACAGATGAGGAAGAAATGGAAGCTCATATCCATGGGAAAATGGCAGGAAAATTCATGTCATGAAATTCCATTTTTGCATCTACTTTTAAATAATCCCTTAGCAGTAACCTAGATGCAATTTATACATCTCTATTATTGGCATTTGTTGAAGAAGAGGGAAGAAATAAAAACAAGTGTAATAAGTTGTGATTATCTAGGGTTCAAATAGACGCTGATGAGTGAAATTAGGGGACATGCCTCTTCACCCCTAAACCATTTACATAAGTTGAGTTCCTTCTAGGGAACAGATATGAAACCTGGTGTTTTGGGTGTACCCACAACAGAATGATTGCCGAGGTGGCTGTGTGGTACAGTCCTTTGAGCAGCCGACGCTGTGTTGGGCTCCATGCTCAGTGCAGAGTTTGCTTGAGACCCTCTCTGCCCTTTCTTCCTGTACACATATTCTCGCTCTCTCAAATAAATAAATAAATCTTAAAAAAAATGATTACCTAGTTTTGGGTGCTGGTGTTGGGAGAAGAGTTCCATCTCAGAATGATGCCTCTGAGAGACTGTTGAGGCTTGAGGCTGTGGGTTCTTGGCCTGGCCATTTGTAGTGGTTAACCATAAATCAGGACTGACCCATTGGCTAGTGAAAGCACCCCTGATTTTCCTGGAAATTCTTGAGGAGAAATGATTTCCTTCTGGCAGTTAAGAAAATGAGGACATGTACATTTGGCATTCTTTTTATACTTTTATGTCAAAGTTTACAGTCTCACTGGCAGAAAAATAAAGGATATGATCTTGATAGAGATGGATCCATATTACTATAAAATATGTTGCTGGTCAGAACACATTCTTCTGGTGGCCAGAACCCCCAAGGCTCCAGGGTAACAGGAGGGCAGGAATATTTAGCTCATAGGATTTTAGATGAGGCATTGTTAACCCCATGGGTGTCCACCCAATGTGAGTCAGGCAGTTCCCACTCCTAGTCTGATTCAGATAGGGACACCTTCACAAAGACTTTATTGAACCAGTATGATGATATCTTCTAAATTGTTTTCCAGTTACATCTCAGTCCGCATTATCTTGGAAACCTTACAAAGGGGAAACAAGAGAGATTGTGCTATTATTTGCAGATTTTTTTAAAAGATTTTTTTTAAAAATTTATTTGACAGAGAGAGATACACAGAGAGAGGAAACACAAGCAGGGAGAGTGGGAGTGGGAGAAGCAGGCTTCCTATGGAGCAGAGAGCCTGATGTGGGTCTCTATCCCACGACCCTGGGATCATGACCTGAGCTGAAGGCAGAAGCTTAACCACTGAGCCTCCAGGTGCCCCACAGGGATTTTGCTTTATCTTTTAATATTCTAAACAGATCATTATGAGAAAACTTCCTAAATTACTAAGATTTTATATATCAGATAGAGGACACCATCTTTCCTAATCTACGTGACCATTCACAAGGAAGAGTCTGTAACTAGCTCCAGCAAGGACACCTTCAGACTCTGGCAGATGGATTCTAAACTGATTAGCTGGAAATGAAAAAATCGATAGCAGATGCATTATGTAAATATGGGCCATTCAAAATTACCTTGAAGAGATAAAGTTAGATACTTAGCAGAGAGGGGGAAGGGTGGGAGCAAATGGGAGGTTCATTTAGATTACATTTTGATATCAGTCCTCCTTGTCATTAGCAGCTAGCCTCTGTGAATATAAATTGTAAATATTCTGTAGGTATTATACTGACTTTTCAACTGATTTTAAAAGTCTGATTTATGTATGGCCACAATGCAGGTAATATATGAGGCAGAATTTGATTATAAACTAAGCAGAATTGATATTTTGTAGAAAATGTATGGTTTGTTGAAGGTCCCTGCAGAGTCACTGGAGTATTGTTATATTTTTCTTTGAGGATCATTTGAAAATAAATAAAATCTATAATGATATAACTTAATTAGCTTTGAATACTTTCATTTTGTAACATTAAAGTGAAACTATTTTTGTGATGGCTTTGGAGTGTGTTGACTGGGCTGAACTACATTTCCCAGAATTTCCTTTCCTGTGAATTTCCAGTTAGGATAGGCCACAGGAGATATTCTTGCGCAAGATAAGTAGGGTGGAAATGAAGCAGAAATCACCTTGTAGCTTACACACTTGGCCACTTATTTGCTGGTGCACATTGTTGGAAGTGCAACTACTCCACCTTCCCCAGGTCCTCTTTCAGTTTCTCAGACTTCACCAGATGTGTTGTTCACTTTGTTACTTGGTGGTCCCCACTATACCTCCATCTTCCCTCCTGACTGCCTGCCCCGTGGACTTCAAGCTCCTTCCTCAGATTTGGGGACACTAGCCTTTACAGAGCCTGCTTAACTAACTCTTACAATCCCTGTGTCAAATCCCTTCACAAGAGTGGTTCTCAATGGAGAATAATTTTGAACCCTAAGGGACATTTGGTGATCTCTAGAGACAATTTGATTATCTTGATGGGAATGAGGGAGTGGGAGGAATAGTGGTGCAAGCATGAGGGTTGCTGTTGGCATCCTGTTGGCATAATTCAGATATATGGCTAAATATCCTGTAATGTGCAAGTCAGCATGCCCCACCCTGCTCCAAAAATGTTCTGTTTGGAGATTAAGATACTCACAGGATTTTGGACTGGATAGTTCTTTGTTATGGGGTGGGGGTAGAGGGACTGTGGTTCTGCTTTTCAGATTGAACTTTGACTGATACTAATATTTTAGGTGCTGGGTGTTATATGTAAGTGATGAATCACTAAATTCTATTCCTAAACCAATATTAGGCTATATGTTAACTAACTCGAATCTATTAAAAACTTGGGAAAAATTAAAAAAGCCAAACATATTTTAGCCGTTTTTCCTTGTCAGCAAAGTTGTATTTTTTTTAAATTAAATTTAATTTTTTTT
>PISX010026547.1:0-24321 GCA_004024625.1 Mellivora capensis | reverse complement strand
GAGACAGTCAACAAAACAAAGAGGCAACCCACAGAATGGGAGAAGATATTTGCAAATGACAGTACAGACAAAAGGTTGATATCCAGGATCTATAAAGAACTTCTCAAACTCAACACATGCAAAACAGATAATCACATCAAAAAATGGGCAGAAGATATGAATAGACACTTCTCCAATGAAGACATACAAATGGCTATCAAAACAAACAACAAAACCGCTTCATGATCTTGACACTTTAAAAATTAAAATATACAAATAAATTGAATGCAAAAGGATGGAAAGAATACAGCATGCAAATTGCAACAGTAGTAAAGCTGGAGTAGCTATAATATATCAGACAAAATGGGCTATAAAACAACAACAAAAAAGTCACTATAGGTAATGAGGGACATTTTAATAATAATAAGAGGTTCGATCCATCACAAATATGTAACAATTATAAATATCTATACACCCAATAACAGAACACCAAACACAAACTGATAAAAGGAAGAGAGAAAAAATAATTTAACAACAAAATTTGGAGACTCCATACCCTACTTTCAACAACGAATAGAAAATTTGGATAGAAGATTAGTGAGGAAAAAGAAGACTTGAATGTTATTATCTACTTAGAACTAGCAAAGATTGAACAGTCTACCCAACAACAAAAGAATATAGCTTCTTCTCAAGTATGTATGGAACTTTGTCCAGGAGAGACCACATGTTAGGCCATAAAATAAATCTCAATAAATTCAAGAGGATAAAATTAATGTAAAGTACATTATCTGATTACAATGGAATTAAACTGGAAATTAATAGCAAGGAAAACTTTAAAAAAATAATCAAATGTGAAACCTGAAAATACTTTAAGAGGAATGAAAATGAATATGCAACATACCAGAACTTATGGAATACAGCTAAAGCAGTGCTGGGAAAGAAATTTATGCATATAAATATGTATAGTAAGAAAGAATAAAGATGTTAAGAAATATCTTCATCTTCCATCTTAAGATACTGGAAGAGAGGAGCAAACTAAACCTAATACCAGAAGGAAGGAAATATAAGATAATACTGAAAATTAATAGAGCACTGGGTGTTATATGTAAACAATGAATCTTGAAACACTACATCAAAAACTAATGAGGTATTGTATGGTGGCTAACATAACACAATAAAAAAATGTCATCAGAAGAGCAAAAAAAATTAATAGAGAATTGAGAAGAACTTAAAAACAGTAGGAAAAAAATCAATGAAGATAAAACCTGGTTCTTTGAAGAGATCAAGAAAATTGTCAAGTCATAGCTAAATTAACCAAGAGAAAAAGAAAGAAGACTGAAATTACTAGAATGAGAAATGACATAGGGAACATTAATACTGACTTTATAGAAATAAAAAATGGATATAAAAGAATACTATGAGTTATATGCCAACGAATAAAATAATTTAGACAAAATTAGAAAAGACCTAGAATGACAGACTACCAAAACTGATCCCCCCAAAGAGACAGTCTGAATAGACCTAAAGTAAGTGAAGAGATTGAAGTAATAATAAAAACATTAACCATAGGGGGTGCCTGGGTGGCTCAGTTGGTTAAGTTTCTGCCTTTGGCTCAGGTTATGATCCTGGGGTCATGGGACTGAGTCCCACATTGGGTGCCCCTGCTCTGCAGGGAGCCTGCCTCTCCTTCTCCCTCTGCCTGCCACTCCCCCTGCTTGTGCTCTCTCTCCCTCTGTCCAAGAAATAAATAAATTATTAAAAACAACAACACTATCCATAAATAAAATCCCAGGACCAGATGATTTCACAGCTGAATTTTACTAACATTTAAAGAAAAATTAATATCAATTATTTTCAAATTCTTCCAAAAATAGAAAAGAAGAAAGCACTTCCCAACTTATTCTAGCCAGTATTTCTCAAGTACCAAAACCAGACACAAGCCACCATTATAAAGAAAATTATAGACCCATACCTCTTATGTATGTGAACACAAAAACCCTCAACAAAGTACTCACAAACTGAATTCAACAACACATAAAAACAGTTATGCCTCCTGACCAAATGGAAATTGTTTTGCATAGAAATGCAAGGAAGGCTATTTCAACATTCGAAGGCCAATTCATACACTGCATACATACACATACAACTCATACAAATAAAAAATCATTTGACAAACTCCAACATCCTTTTATGATAATAATACTAAAACTGAGAATAGGGTCACTTGGGTGGCTCAGTTGGTTAAGCGTCTGCCTTCAGCTCAGGTCATGATCCCAGGGTCCTGGGACTGAATCCCACATTGGGCTCCCTGCTCAGCTTGTGCACTCTCTCTTTCACTCTCTTGCTCTCTCTAAGAAAGAAAGAAAGAAAGAAAGAGAAATATTTTTAATAATAATTTTTAAAACTGGGAATACAAGGAAGGTTCTTACAAAAAAGAAAAAAAGGAAGCTCTTCAATCTGATAATAATTTCTCTATGGAAAACATGCCTAACATAATATTTAACAGTGAAGACTAGCTGTTTTCCTCCTAAAATCAGGAACAATGCAAGAATGCCAGCTCTTGCCAGTTCTATTCAACATTGTACTGAAGGTTCTAGCTAGGACAATTAGGCCAGAAAAGGTAAAACAACTGCCATCCACATTGGAAAGGAAAACCTATAAACTATTTCTATCCTCAGATCAATCTATCTAATGAGAGAATCTTTTTTTTTTAAGATTTTGTTTATTTTTTTGACAGAGAGAGAGATCACAAGTTGGCAGAGAGGCAGGCAGAGAGGGGGGAAGCAGGCTCCCTGATGAGCAGAGAGCCCAATGCAGGGCTCAATCCCAGGAACCTGAAACATTGACCTGAGCCAGAGGCAGAGGCTTAACCCACTGAGTCACCCAGGTGCCCCTCTAATGAGAGAATCTTAAGGATACCATTAAAAAATCTATTCAAACTAAGCTAAAAAATAATTTTATCAAGGATGTAATAAACAAAATCAATTTTTTAAAACCAATTGTATTTCTACAAAATGAAATTGTAAATATTCATATTCAAAAATGAATTTATGAAAAAATTTCCATTTATAATAACATCACAAGAAATAAAATATTAAATTAATGTAACAAATTAAGGGGAAATTTTTTCTGAAAATTATAAAACATTGTTGAAAGAAGTTAAAAAATCTAAATAACTGGAAAGTCACTCTATATTCATAGATCATAAGACTAATATTGTTAAGATGGCAGTATTCCCCAAGTTTATCTAAGGATTCAACACAACTCCTATCAGAAACCCAGCTATACAAATCAACAATCTGATTCTATAATTCATACAGAATTGTGAAGAAATTAGAATCACCAAAACAATCTTGAAAAAGAAAAACAAAGTACGAGGAATGACAACCTTTTTATCCTTTTTTATGTTTTATTTTGTTTTTTATTATGTTAGTCACCATAGAGTATTTCCTTAGTTTTTGATGTAGTGTTCCATGATTCATTGTTTGTGTATAACACCTGCAATACATGCCCTCTTCAATACACATCTACCTAAAACCCCCAGTTTGTTTCCCAGAGTCCATAGTCCCTCATTGTTCATCTCTCCCTCTGATTTCCCCTCTTCATTTTTCCCTTCATTCTCCTAATGTTGTCAATGATATTCTACATGTTCCACAAATAAGTGAATCCAAGTGATAATTGACTTTCTCTGCTTGACTTATTTCACTTAGGATAATCTCCTCCAGTCCCATCTATGTTGATGCAAAAGCTGGGTATTCATCCTTTCTGAATGCCATTGTGTATATGGACCACATTGTCTTTATCCATTCTTCTAATTTCAAAACTTACTACAAAATAACAGTAATCAAGAGAGTGGGGGACTTACACAAGAATAGACATACAGACAAATGTAATAGAGGAAAGCTTCATGACTTGGGATTTGGCAAAGTATTTTTACATATGACATCAAAATCATTAGCAACAACAACAAAATAGACAAATTGTGATTTAAGAGCATACCATCAAGAAATACCATCAAGCATACCATCATTTCAAAGCATACCATCAAGAAAATGCAAAGACAACACAGAAAATGGAAGAAAATATTTGTAAATCATATATGTGACATAACTTGTATCTAGAATTTATCAAGAATTCTTACAACCTAATAATAAAAAGAGAATTACATAATTTAAAAATAAGCAAAGTCTGAATAGACATTTTTCCAAAGATCATGCACAAAGGCATAGTAGACATCTGACAAAGTCCTCAATATTATTTGTCAATGGGAAAATGCTAATTAAAACCACAATTTAATACTACTGTACACCTATAGTATAGCTAGAAGAAAAAGTTTAGATTATAACAAGTGTTAGGGAGGATATGGAGAAACTGGATCTGTGAAAATTAATAAAGGAAATTTCATTTAGAAGGGAGTCTGGAGACAGGAAGTAGGAACTCTTAAGTCCTTCCATTCCTTGTCAATTGCAGACCCAACAGGGGTCTATGCCAATGGCAAGAAGAAAGGCTTTCCTTGTCCCTCAGCAACAGCCCAGCCAATGAGAGATTGTCACAACTCAGCCAAGGAGAAACCACTATACTTTGTTTTGTGTTATTTTATTTTATTTTATTTTATTTTATTTTATTTATTATGTTATATTATGGTATGGTATGGTATGTTAGTAATCATACATTAAGTCATTAGTTCTGATGTAATATTCCATATAATTCATTGCTTGGTATTATACCCAGTGCTTCATGCAATACATGCCCTCCTTAAATACCATCACCAAGCCAACCCATCCCCTACCCCCTCCCCTCTGAAACCCTTAGTTTATTTCCCAGAGTCCTTAGTCTCTCAGGGTTCATATCCCCTTCTGATTACTCCCCTTCATTTTTCCCTTCCTTCTCCTAATGTCCTTCATGTTATTCTTTATGTTCCATGTATAAGTGAAAACACATGACATTGTCTTTCTCTGCTTGACTTATTTCATTTAGCATAATCCCCTCCAATTCCATCCATGTCAATGCAAATAGTGGATATTCATCCTTTCTGATGGCTGAATAATATTCCATCATATATATGAACCACATTTTCTTTATCCATTCATCTGTTGAATTCATTTTGGCTCCTTCCATGGCTTGGAGCCACTATATGTTGAACTCAGTTTACTTCAGTAGACTTCAAGTTTAGAAAAGCCCATCCCAATTTCCCCTTTTCCTCTATAACAGAGCATTCCTCTCCTTTCTTCTGTGAACTTGCCTATGTTTTGCCATAGCATGCATGTGCTGAATTGCAATTCTATGCTATTCCCCAATAAACCCATATTTGCCTGGTAAAATAACAGGCAGTTTCATTTTTAAAGTTAACAGATCCTTCTACACTGCTAGTGGGAATGTTAAATGGAGCATCTGATTTTGGAAAATAGTCTTCAGTTCTTCAATTCAATTCCACTCCTAGGGTCAATACCCAAGAAAAATGAAAATACACATTCACACAAAAACTTGTACACATATATTTATAGCAGCATTCTCATAATAGCTAAAAGATGCTAACAACCCAAATGTTTCTGTTACAGAAGCTGTGGACTGGATCTTGGCCAAAGAATCAAGCAGAACTTGGAGACTTTTCAGGATTGGAGGTTTATTTAATGCCCGTGGTCTCAGAGGAGAGTGATCTCCCAAGGTCTGAGCCCTGAGCACAAAGGGGGTAGGCTTTTTTTGTTTTGTTTTGTTTTTTAAAGATCTTATTCATTTATTTGACAGACAGAGATCACAAGGAGGCAGAGAGGCAGACAGAGAGAGAGGAAGGGATGCAGGCTCCCAGCTGAGCAGAGAGCCCAATGCGGGGCTCGATCCCAGGACCCCGGGACCATGACCTGAGCTGAAGGGAGAGGCTCAGCCCACTGATCCACCCAGGCACAAAGAGGGTGGTTTTGATAAAGTAAATCTTCTGTGGTGCCCAACAAACCCAGCAGGGAATCCCATTCCTGGCCCCGGGGCCATTCTGGGTTTTCCCCTTAGTCATGCCACCCACAGCCACAAAAGTGACACAGATACTGAAGGAAAAGTGTATAAACTACCCCCTTTGATTGTGCTCAGGGCTCAGAGATTACTCTCCTCTGGGCCCACTGTTGTAAAATAAATCTCTGATCCTCCACAGTCTCTAAGAGCCGCTTGGGGTTTTTTTTGGCCGGGATCCAGTCCGTGTTCCATACCATTTGGTTCCCTGACCAGGAAACCCAACCATGCTGCCCCATTGTTTCCTCTAGTTTGGGGCAACAGCTGGGAAATGGAAAGAGGTTGTAACAGAGAAGACATGCCCTGCCTAATCTTTGGCAGTCTCCCACTGGGTCACCTTTGACCAGCCCTACTCTGCTGTTCCTGCTAGACTCAAAAGAGACTTGGCAGGTAAGGACCTGGTCCCGACATCAGATTCTGGTAAGGCCTTTGGCCCCAGGACCCAGTCAGGCCCACCCATAAGGGTAGAAGATGAAACTGATCACCACCCAGAGACCTCTTAGGGGTTTCACAGATAGGACCTTCAGGGGGTGGGAGGGGTGTTCCCTCAGGTCAGGAACCCCCCAAAAGGGGGGACACAAAGGAATTTCCAAAAGGAATTCCCCAGGTCAGGGCTCCTGAGTGGGGAGGTGCTATAATAACTTTGGCGTGAATGCATGCGAGAATGTGTAGTTTGACCTGGCTTGTTAGGCAGATGAATTCTGTGGCTTCACGGTCTTAAAAATATGGTGTCTGATGGACCTCAACCTGTTTCCATGGTGACCTCATAAGGTCTAAGGCAAGCCCCTTTGGGTAGCCAGTCCGGGGTTTATAAAGACTCGCTATAGCTAAAAGGCAGCCAAGTGTCCTCTGGGAGGGAGGACAGGCAGGCATCTGATTTGTTTCTCCTCTGGAGGGGCACCTACACTTTGTCTGTCTTTGTGCCACCACACACAAGAACATCACTATGGGATCAGGACAGAGTAAACCTATGGTCCTAGACTGTATGATCAAAATTTCAGGAAGGGGTTTTCAAAAGACTATGGAGTTAAAATGCATCCCAGCAAATTGAGAACCCTATGTGTGTTAGAATGACCCACCTTTAATGTGAGATGGCCTTCAAAAGGGACATTAGATGTTCCAGCGGTTCATCAGGTGTGACTAGTTATAACAGGGGAACCAGGACACCCTGACCTATTTTCCATACATAAAGACTCCTGGCTAGGAATTGCCCAGACCCTCCCCTCTGAGTGTGATTTGCTTATGATAGGCAGGGACAGGCCACAGTCTGAATCACCTCATTAAAGCAGCCCAAAAAGTCCAACAAAAGCTCCAGCCTCTACAAATCCTAGCCAAAACCCCCAAGGATAAACTGATCCTGCCCCTTCCATAAACACCCAAGGCTGTCTACATCTGGCACCCTCCAGTTCCAGACACCCCACCGCCATCAGTCTTCCCAGCATCCCAGGCCCAGAGGATCCACTTCCTCCAGGACCAGCAGCCAGACTGCACTTGATGCCATGCCAAGTGCCCTCTAAGCACCAGTATGAGAGACACGAGAACCCAAGAGGCATAATAAAGACAGAACAGTCCAACCCAGCCATTTCATGATATATTATCAACTATTCTCCACCACTGATCTCCTCTACTGACCACATGAGCCCACCTGTCCATTCTGGAAAATGGTTTTCAGAGCGACCCTATTGGCAGGTCGATAGGGTAGAGAGGCCCCAACCACCAAAAGGGGAGACCCAGAATCCCCTTGGCCAGGGATTAATGTGCCTACTGTAAAGAAAGGGGGCATTGGCAGAACAAAGGTCCCAGCTATGGAAAGGCTCAGAAGCCCAGCCACTACAAGAAAGCTCAGCCACTACCCTGAGAAGGGGACCTCAGGCCTTGTGGAAATAGACTCAGACTAAGGGCGGGCTCTCTTCTCCTTGGCCCCCATGAGCCCATGGTCAGAATAAAAATAGGGGGCCAACCAGTGAGTTTCATGGCTCATATTGGGGCCGAGCACTTTGTTGTCACCTCCTGACTGGCCCCTTTCAGCAAGAGGATTGTGATCATCCTTGGGGCTACCAGGACACAGGCAATACAACAGCCCTTTTGCCAAGCTCATAGTGTAAACTCAGGGGCCACAAGGTCTTACATAAATTTTTTTTATGTAAATTTGATTGCCCTATCTCTCTCCTGGGCCGAGACATGCTCTCCAAGCTTAGGGGTCAAATAACCTTTGAACCTACCGGGCACACCAGCCTCCAATTGAACCCAGGGCAAGATGAGACTGGATTTCTGGTACTAGCAATTACCACACCAAGGTGGGGGGAAAAATGGAGGCTATTCTGCACCCAGGCCCAGCCGGATGGCCTGCCGGAGTTCAGGATCACTTTCTCTTCAGCATGGGCTGAAGACAACCCACCTGAACTAGCCCAGAACTGGGTCCCCATCATTGCTGAACTGATCCTGGGAGCCCAACCCCAGAAGCAAAGGCAATACCTCTTCCACAAAAAGCTAAGATTGGCATTCAAGAATATCTGGCCAGACTTTAAAAGAAAAGGTATCCTAATTCAGTGCCAGCTGGCCAGGAATACCCCACTCCTGCCAGTTAAAAAGCCAGGAGGGGGATATTGACCATTCTAAGACCTGTGGGTCATCAACAAGGTACCCATCTCCCTACACCCAGTGGTCCCAAATCCATGCACCCTCCTCCAGTATGTGGATGACCTCCTCCTCACCAGTGACACACAAGAAGACTACACAAAAGGAACAAAGGCCCTCCTACAGCTCCTGTAAAACTTGGAATACTGAATCTCATGGAAGAAGGCACAAAATTGCCAACAACAGGTCCAATACCTCAGTTTCCTCCTCACCCAGGAGAAGAGAGAACTAAGGCTTGAGAAAAAGAAAGTCATCATGTCCTTGCCATAGCTCTAGACAAAAAGGAGCCTACAAAAATTCCTGGGGGCTGCAGGATTCAGTCACATCTGGATTCCTGGGTTCTCAGCAATAACAAGACCCCACTATGATCTCTTAGGGGGACCAAATCGAGAATCCCTTACCAGGACTGAAAAAAAAAAAAAAATAGAAGCCTCCTTTACAGAGATAAAAGCTGCCCTGAGGCAGGCTCCAGCTCTAGGCCTACTAAATTAAAAAACAAAAAGCAAACAACAAACAAACAAACAAAAAACCCCTTCAATCTCTTTATACATAAAAAAAAGATAGCGCTTGGGGTACTCACCCAGACTGTTAAGCGCTGACAACAGCCAATTACATATTTATCAAAGAAACTGGACTCCATGGCAACAGAATGGCCACTGTGCCTCAGGGCACTAGCAGCCACAGTCCTACTCACTAAGGAGACAGACAAGCTCACCCTGAGACAAGAACTTAACATCAAGGTCCCTCATGCAGTGGCGACCCCCATGAACACACAGAGGGACCACTTCCTTTCCAGCTCGTGGCTAGCACAGTTTCAAGGGCTCCTCTGCAAAGATCCATGGATCACCCATAAAAAGTAAAGACATTAAACCCAGCGACCTTTCTCCCCACCAAAGAGGGGGAACCAGACCATGACTGCTCCAAAGTAACTAATAAAGTCTATGCAAGCTGTCCAGACTTCTGGGATCAAGCCATAAAAATCCAGAGCTCACACTGTTCATCGACAGCAGCAGTTACCTACAAGAGGGTGCCCAATAAGTGGGTTATGTAGTGACCACAACTATTAAAGTCCTAGAGGCTAAGACATTACCAGCTGGACAGTCAGCACAACAGGCTAAGCTATATGCCTTAGTCTAAGCCCTCATCCTCAGTGAAGGCAACCATGTCAACATCCACACTGACTCTCGATATGCCTTTGCTACTGTGCATTTACAGGGGGCCATCTACAAGGAGATGGGGCCTCCTAACTCCTATAGGAAAAGCTAACAAAAACAAAGAAGAGATACTAAAACTCCTCAAAGCCATATGGCTCCCAAGAGAAGTAGCAATCCTATACTGTAAGGGATACCAGAAAGAAGACGATGCCATAGCATGGAGAAATCATCTGGCAGATAAGGCTGCCAAAGACCACAGCCAGTAAAGACTTCACTTCCCTCATCATGGCCCAGATGAAGTCCCTTTGCCCAGTTACACTAAGAAAAAAATGGTTGAGGGAACCACCCTGACTAAAAGGAGATGGTGAGTGATGCCAGACAGGCTGTCTTTATCCCAACAGCAAGAAGAGGGCATCTAGTCAAGAAATACCACCAACTCACCCACCTGGAAAAAACTGCATTAAAGGCCTCCTCCTAAAGCCCTGCTATGTCAGCCAGCTGCCAGCACTGTGCTGAGCAACCAGCGAGAAATGCATAATATGTGCTAAAAATAATGCTCGATCTGCACTGTGGCCCCTGCCAGGTGTCCAGAGGATGGAAGTAACCCCTTTCAAAGAGCTAAAAATAAACTTCACAGATGTGCAGCCAAGCAGGGGGTTCAAATATCTCCTAGTAGTAGTATACACATTCTCTTGATAGATCAAAACCTTCCCAACCAGGATGGAATGAAGCCAGGAAGTAGCCAAAGTCCTCTTGTGGGAGATCATGGCCTGGTCTGGCCTGCCACTAACAATCCATAATGACAATGGGCCCACATTTGTAACAGACATTGTACAGGTCTTGACCAAGTCTCTCAACATCACCTGGAGACTCCACACCGCCTATCAGCCCCAAAGCTCAGGGAAAGTAGAATGAATGGATTGCACTCTCAAGGGAACCTTAGCAAAGTTTTGTCAGGGGACTAGTCTCCCATCGTCAGATCTGCTACCCCTGGCCCTCCTGCATGCCCACTGCACAACCTACTAGGTTACTCCCTTTTCAAATTAGTGTATGGATGGCCTCCCAAATACTTGGGGAAACTTCCAGGAAACTTCCATCAAATTGGGGATAAAAAAAAAAAAATTCAGGCCCTGCAGACCCCCCTAAATAAATCACAAAGGTACACCATTGAGAGGGCCCCAATCTCCTTAGGGTCCCAGACACACTCCTTGCAGGCAGGAGACTCAGTCTGGATCAAAGTTTGAAAAAAGGACCCCCTCAAACCACCACGGACAGGGACTCACACTGTTGTTCTAACTACCCCTACTGCCCTTAAGGTTTCTGGTGTCAACCCATGTGTCCACCACTCCAGTGAAAAAAGGCCATCACTCAGACAAAGAGCCACACAAGTGGAAAGTCTAGCCAAACCCCACAGACCTGCTCTGGGTTTATCAACTAATGGATACCCACTCGCTGTGGTCCTAGTTTTAACCAGCATGATATCCCTCATCCTAGGGTCAGAATCTACACTGTTGCCCCTTCTGACTGTACTTTCCCCCAGAGACTTGCTATTGTTGTTGTTTATTGGGTGACCCTAGGGTGTTTTACTGCCCTTACTTGTTCATAGGTTTTATCTGTTGTTGGGCTAGCCACAATGGCTCCTTCTAACAAGGTCAGGGACCCCACTTTTTTTGGTCCTTTGCTTTCTACTCCTAAGCACATTTCACTATGGTTTTCTCAAACTCAGTCAGTCCTAATCTTTTGCTACCTTGTGTGCTATCCCTCCTCACTGCCTTTAGCTTGCCAGACCCAGCAGCAAGGGCAAATGCTCATATTACAGTTAACTGACAATGGTTCCCTTGGTTCACTGCCCAGTCCTCATGCTCCTCCTCACAGTAGAATTGGTCCTTGTATTTTTAATGCCCTTACCAGGTTTATCACTGCTCAAATTGCCAAGGTCAGACTCCAGTTACTCCTTACACACTATTTCCCTGTAGATAATGAAAATGATGCCCTCTAAACCAGGTGTTTAATGGGGCATCAAAGGCAGAATGATAAGGAAAATCTGTGTTCTGAGGTGGCCAACCAATCCAGCAGGGGAATCCCAGTCCCGACCCCAGGGCCATTCTGGGTTTTCCCCTTAGCCCCACTGGCCACAGCTGTAAGAGTGGGGCAGATATGGAAGGAAAATTGTATAAACTACACCCTTTGATTATGCTCAGGTCTCAAATCTTGAGAGACTACTTTCCTCTGGGCCCACTGGCATAAAGTAAACCTCTGATCCTCCAAGGTCTCCAAGTGCTGCTTGATATTTTTGGCCAGGATCCAGTCCGCATTCCATAACAGTTTATACACATTTACCTCCATATCTCTGCCACTCTTGCAGCGGTGGCCAGTGGAGCAGAGGGCAAAAACCCAGAATGTCCCTGGGGCCTCGACTTGGATTCCCCTGTGGATTGGTCAGCCATGTTAGAACACAGATTTCCCTTATCATTTCAACTGAACACAAAAGGAATGAAATGGTGGCTCAAGTCAGTTGGGCATCTGCCTTTGGCTGGGGTCATGATCCCAGGGTCCTGAGATTGAGCCCTGTGTCAGGCTTATTGCTCGGTGGGGAGTCTGCTTCTCCCTCTCTCTGCCTGCCACTTCACCTGCTTGTGCACATTCTCTCTGTCTCTGTCTCTGTCTCTCTCTCTCTGTCAAATAAATAGACAAAAATTCTAAAAAAAAAATAGTGATGAAATGCTAATACAGACTACAACATGGAAAATATCATACAGTCACAAAAGACCACATATTATGTGATTCCATTGCTGTGAAATATCTGGTTTAGGGATATCTATGGAAACAAAATATAAGGGACTTGGGGGTGATATCTAAAGGCATGGGGGGTTCTTTCTGAGGATGATAATGTTCTAAAATGGACTATTGTGACAGATGTATGTTAGGGTCCATAATCAAAGGAGCGAGACTGATACAAAGTGAAGATCAAGCAAAGCTTTATTTCATGCCAAGCATCGAGAATCAAACTGACCGGTCAGGGCTGTCTCTTGCAAAGAGGCGACCCCTCCCAGCCTCACAGACTAACTTTTATAGAGGTAGTTTAGCTGGGCTATACACAGGTGGCCAATGAGATTGCAATGCACAGAGAAAACTGCACAGTCATGTTAGGTCACACATGGGCAGCCAATTGAATTACAATTCACCCTAGTAGATATATGTGTGCCCCACTGATTGGATGTCTCTACCTGGCCTGACCCGCCCTTGTATCTGGGCTTTGCTACCTGGGGCTGGTAGCTATGGAGACAGTATGCATGCCCCATTGATTGGCTGTCTCCTCCTGGCCTGACTCACCCTTGTATCTGGGCTTTGCAAGTAAGTTCCTCTGGGAGGGGCAGGGTCAATCTAAGTTTACTGCATAAGCAACAAAATGGTCCCCTCTGATTAAGTAGGCCCTTATAATGTACACATCTGTGAATATACCAAAAAAATGAATTGTATACTCTACGTGGGTGTATTTTATGGTACATAAATTAAATCTCAATGAAGCTGTTTTAAAAACTGAGATCTTTAATGTTAAAGCAAAGTAAATTTTCAAAGTTGTTATCTATCATAAATAATGTTTCCTGGTACTATAATGCAGACACATGTGAGTGGTCTCTATCCATAAACAAAAAAATTAAATTGTTGTTGACAATTTGTGGAAGCCCTCTTTTTCCTTCTTATTTGAAAATTCTCAGCCTTGTCCTTCATCTTGTTGGCTATCCTTTTTTTTTTTTTTAATATTTTGTTTATTTATTTGACAGAGAGATCACAAGTAGGCAGAGAGGCAGGGAGGAAGCAGGCTCCCCGATGAGCAGAGAGCCCAATGCAGGGCTCAATCCCAGGACCCTGAGACCTGAGCCGAAGGCAGAGACCTCAACCCACTGAGCCACCCAGGTGTCCCTTTTTGGCTATCCTTAATCTAACTAAGGGCAAAGACCCTGGAGCCAGACTGTGGATTCCAATCCTACTCTTCCTCTTGCTGCTGAACAACCTTACTCAAGTCACGTAACCTGCTCACTCAGTTGATACTATAGGCCCTTCTGGGACTCAGACAAGGTCAGAAGTGGGCCCTGGGTGGAGCTCTTTCCAGGCTTGGCAGGGTATGCACCCAGTAGGGATTTAAAAAAATAAATAAATAAATAGGTCCCCGAGGAAGGGAATGGAAGTTTCCTAGAAGGGGAAGGATAGTTTTTGGCAAACACCTCAGACTGCTGTTTACAGGTGATGACACATGCAGATTGAATTGAATTTCCAAGCCAGTGACGTTCAGTCAATCCTATAGTCCTTCCTGGGACTTCAATCTATTTCTCTTAGACCAGGCACCCTTTGACTACTTAAAAACTATACCCAAATGGTCTGTGTTTATTAAAATGAGAGTCACTGGGATTTCAGTATCTGGTTACAAAGCTTTATTTATCCACTAACTAGTGAACATATGTTATGAGCATTTGCAAAGCCCAGCATTTTGTACAGAGGAAAATAGAACTTCAAAAGAACAAGAGCATTACAAACTGCATAGAATGCTAGAACCCTGGATTCTATTTCCAACATTTTAAAGAATATTAACTTTAATTATTAACTTGTCTGCTTGGTAAACTATGTAAATTCTGAGTTTTCAAAGCTTCATCTATAATCTACAATCTCTAAATTTCTGTGAAAGAAGATTCTAAAGTGAAGTAAGTATTGCTAAGAGGGACATTCAAAATAGGATCAGGAAGATATTGAGGAAGCAGGGACTATGCACTGATTCCATTTTAAATTCTTAGAACCAATGAACTTTTGACTTTCCCCAATTAGACTTGTTAATTGCAACTCTACCACTTCCCAAAACACATCCTTCTACTGTGAACTAAAATAGAGATAATGTAACATCTGTTAGCCAAATAGCCAATAATCTATCAGATAGTTTAACTCTGTCATCACCAACCATAGTTCTGCAAAACAAATTAGGTAACTTTGTTTTGTGCCTTTATAAGCCAGTACTCCAGGCTTGAAATTTGGAGTACACTTTCAATTTTGGTCAACTCTGTGTGTCCTGAATTGCAATCTCTAAACCCCAAATAAACACTTTTGGTGGTTTTACAGCCTCATTATCTTCTTGGTGGAGGCTTCTCACAGGGCTCTTGTACTAAAAAAATTTACAAGCTGTTGAACACTCAAATCCCAGCAATTGAGTAAACAATATCCTTTTCTAAGTGACTCCATCTGTTTGTCTAGTGGCAACATGTCCAATTTCCCCGGATTCAATAGCCTCACCACTTCTGAGGAACCAGGCATTACTGGAAATTGGGTCTATCCCATCCCTTCCCCAATTCGACATGGCTTCATTAAATAAGTAACAGGAGAAGCTAGATAGGGAAAGACAGGTAGGGGGCTATGTAACAAGGTTCACAGAAATCCCAGATGTGGAGAAATGTTATGGATAAGATACTAACCAGAAAGAAGGGAATACCTTGTTTGTTTTCATGATACTTATAAGAATACCCTGTTGGTTCTAAATACAGACAGGATATGCTCATGATATTTAAAAATACACCATGATATTAACAAGAAAATTACCAGGTTTCCTGATCAGTTTTCTGTAAAAGACTGAGTATAAAATCCCTCAGTGGCAACCCATTTAGGATTCCTCTCACTCTAGAGAGCTTTCACTTAAAAAAAACAACAACAAAAACTTTCAGATCACTTCACTCTTGTGTCCTGGAGATCGGTTCTTCCACTCCATTAGACAAAAATCCTGTAACCCTACCATATCATCCCCAGTTAATTGTGGCTGTGGGTTAGCTGTTCTCAAGTCCTAAGTGGCAGAAGCTGGTGATCAATCCTGTCCCTTTCCCTATACAGACTATGTCAGCCAGCTTTGGGAGGAGCTACAGAGCCATCTGGACAAAATGAAACTGAATGCTCTCCCATAAGCCAAGAGGAACCATCTATGTGCTCCCTGCTTGTGGGCAGCCTGAGACCCTTCGGTTCACAGAAGTCAGCATGTTGCTTCCTTCTGCATCAGCTAATGAGGTTCCCAGCCACCTCATCAGGTGGTTTGGGAAGCTCAGCCTCAATCAGCCAGCCCCCCCCCCACCCCCCTTTTTTTTCCCTCTCAGCAGGAAGGGCTACTCCCACCTGGTGGGTGGTCAGGATCTTGCAGCAGTCTGGTTCTTCTCTTCTCTCTCTCTTCCTCCTCTTTTTGTTTCCTACTAAGGCACCTGTACAGTGCCCCACTCTGCAAACTGCTGGCCCAGGTACTGGTCTCTGTGGCAGTGGGCAGCAATGCCAACACTGTCACCCCAGGTGGGGGTGAAACTGTCAGGACCCCAGCTTTTAGAAGCACACAGCAACATGGTCTGTCATGGGATCCCCCAGACTTGACTTTAACCATGTGCAGATGATGAGAATAACAGATGAGGCAGGGGAGCATTGCCTGTTCTGTCCATATACCTATGCATATGCTCAGAGAGGACAAGTTGGTGAGGACTGGCGGTTTAGCCAGCTCTGAAGCCCCCAGCTCTGCCCCTCAATTATGGAAACACCTGTCTTTCACTCATACATAAGAGCATATCAAGGACCTTTCCCCAGTAGCTGTAGGCTCTTCATGGGGGACCCTTTGCAGAGTAATGAGAGCTCTTCATACTGAGTGTCTCCTCCATAAAAGTTATTAATATGGAATTAAAGTCAGATGAGGACATTTCCATGGTTTGCACCTGAGACTGAAATTTTCTCCATGTGCAAGGGATTTTGGACAAAGAGCTGTATCTCCCCCTGTTGCAAACAGTCCTCTTGACAATGGTCCAAACTTGGCTTATTCTTTGCTCTGGCATCTCATCCCCCAGCATACTTCTCAATAGATCTCCCCCCATCCCCCACCATAACAGAAGCAGAAGCCATCCCAGACTGGTTATGAGAAGGACCTCTTCCCTCAAATCCCTTCCTCCACAGGACCCTGGTTGGACTCTTATATCTGGGCACAGGAGTATGAGTGCTGAAAAGAAACTCCCTGGGTCTGTGTAAGGTAGACTATCACTGCTATACAGAGACACCATGGTAGTGGGCTCAGTCTTAGAGAGCTCAGCCCCATTTGTCACCAGTGTCCCCATGCTTGCAGAATCCCATGGATACTACATATCTGAAGTCTTGTAAGACCTGGTACCAATCCCAGGCCTAAAACCTGGCATCACAAAGTTGTGTATTTCCCTTACCAGAGTGTTTCTTCCTGTCCAGCACCTTCCAAGTCAAGAACATCAACATCAAGTACCACCAACACACTGTGTCACACAAATGAATGCCATTCCCAGGAATGTCTATAAGTACAGCTGCACAGAGTATCACAGGGAGTCACACAGAGCATCATATGGAGGCACAACACATCACTGATATGGCCCACCAGTCACAACAGCTCCTAGAGATCACCTAGGCCCATGCACAGAAATGAGTGATAACCCCGTCAAATAGAGAAACAACACTGTGGCCAACAGAGGCATAATAAAACACAGAGAAATAATCACAGACACACCCACAGGTGTATATGTACACACAGTGAAACAAGCCCCAAACTAAGCTGCTGACCCTAGATGATAGAACCCTCTCAATCATTACCAGCAGAGGCCACTTATCTAGTTAGTGGGAGAGCTAGGATTTGGAACCCAACTGTAGGAACTCTGGGGCCCTCTGTTCACAGTGTCTCCTGACTGCCTTTGTTTCAGCTTTGGTCCTGTTTTTTTCACACCTCACTCATGCTCAGTCATCTTCTTATACATCTTTCCTCCTTCCTCCTGTGCATTGTTTGAACTCTAGTCTATCACCCTTTTTAGAGTTTATATCTCTTGAGGCATCTCAATCATCTTTCAGAATCTTTGTATCTTAGCTTTGCTCTTAGTACATTTTTTATGAAACAGTCTATAAAATTATGCCAACATGTAAGGTAGCCACTTCTCATAAGTATAACCAGGTGGAAAAAGTCCCCATTGACTTGTACAAGTGGCCAACAATGATTTTTTTTTCCTTTTTGTAGGAACAAGATGTGCAAAATGGGCAGGGAAATGTAGACCAGAGCTTTAGAAACTAGAACTCCATTTGACTGTTTAGAAATCATACAAGTAACTTCAAGAAGGTCATACATACTCAATTGCATCTGTTGAGGTAGGTTTCCAAAATCACACTACATCTCCACATGGCTGGGACCAGGCCAGTTGATGTCTTCCCAAAGGCCTCATCTCAGCCTTGAATGCAAATTAAGACCTGGATAAACACCAGTAGTCATCAGAATCTCATTAGCATGTTTAGTGCGACCAAGTGACCTCTATTTCCCATTTTGGCAATACAATTGGATCTGAGTATCCTTTTATTTTTATTTCAAAAGCCTCTGTTTTACAAGCCTTCAACTTGTGATAATGTGCTCATAAAACACAATTCCAGCACAAAGTGGTGACAATTAAATTAAAACTTAATGGGGCTTGAAGAGCTGGGGAAGTTCTGAGGTGGGGTAAACAGAACCCTTGTGGTTTTTCTGATAAAGTTACCAGCCCATCACAGAAGCTCGTTCTCTATCAGTAACTCTCAGTACAAACATTTCCAGCTGAGAAACCACTTAAAGTCAGGAGAGGTTTGTGCTGAGAGAAAGGAAAGCAAGTTAACCCAAAACTCCTGTCCTCCTTCCTGATATGTGACCACCGTAGTATATTGGTCTTGGTCTAGCCAGGACATGCCACCTCCTTTTTCTTGTCTCTCACAATAGCCTTTAGGGATAGGGGTTTCCTTTAAGGCTTTGGGCAGTGGGATGGGTGGTACAGGTGGGCAGGCCTGGGTTTGCCCCACCCCCACCCTGAGCTGGGTTATCTTGGACCAATTCTGGGAATGCTCTAAGCCTACTTGCTTTTAGGAAGAGTCCTGGAGTTGTGATTAAATGAGAAGATGGGTAGAAAGTAGAACTACCTCACATACTGTGGTTGCTGCTTGTGTTGTCATTATCACAAGTTAGGAAACTGTCTCAGGGAGTGATCTTGCTCTGTAGGACGGTCCCAAGGCAGCCACTTTCTTGGCATTAGAAGATGCTTAGTGTGACTGACAGGACTCCCAGGGCAGGCGAAATGGGTCACACTGAATTTTTCAAACAAATGTTTGGATATGGCTGAGGCAGAGTCAGAGGTCTGGTGTGAAGTCTCTGTTCTCAACAATCAGGTTAAGAAAAGTCATAAACAGTGTGTTTCTAAAGGCAGCTGGAGACCTAGAGCCAAAGGACTAAAATTAACCCCAGTAGTAAAGGGTAACTTAGGGGAAATTGTCAGAAGACTTGGTATTTTCAGGAATAGTCTCGGATTTTTAGCAAATCCCTTTATCCATTTCTCTCTCTTACCCTCCCTACTCTCTCTTGACCTTTCACTTGCTTCAAAATTTGATATAAAGGTATTGTTTACTAAAATGGCTCTGCCCAGATCTTTTCAGACCTTTTGGGAGAACTGGCAATTTTTCACTGCAAAGTCTTTCCCACTGTAAAAGTCCTTTGGGGCATTCAGGGCTCTGAAGTGACAACTTTGGGGCCAGGAGGTTGTGCTTAGCACAGACACATGGGGAGAAAATAGCTTGGCACAGAAGACATCTGTATCCTTCCTGCCCATGATTCTCTGCCACATTGGGAAATGGAAAGGTGATGTGGCTTAGAGATGGGAAATTTGACTTTGGACGGTAGTGCTGTTATACACTACCTGTGCAACCATGGCCAACCTACTTCTCCAGGCCTCAGTTTCCTTTTATGTAAAGTGCATTCTACATTTATGTTGTGGATCAGGAAAGCCTTCAAATACCTGCTGCTTCAAGGTGTTCAATAATATTAATTTCTCATATCCTCTTTCTTTCTCATTTTCCACCTCCATTTATAGCACTCTTGGAGCATTGTTCTTCCCTCAATATAGGGAATAAACCTGAGGAGGTGAGGCTTAGGCAGTGGTGGCAGGTAGTCTGGATTTTCTGCAGCTCTAAATGTTTGGGAGTTTGGGAGTTTAATATTAGAGGCATAACCCCCAGTTAGTTGGAAAGAAGGGGGAAGCCCTCTCAGCGCTCCTTAAATATCCACTCAGTGAGAGTCCAGGTCTGCCCTCCTTGCGTATGGTCTCTGGCCTAAGGGCTTGGAGGCAGCTCACATACAATTACTCTGTCCTCCCTCCGTTAAACTGCATTCACACATTACCATCACCAAGGACCTTACTGTGAGGTCCTCAATCCCATCCCATATGTTGTTCACATTCCTTCCACCCCCAGGGAACACATGTTCCTTCCACCCACATTGAAGGAGAGGTTTCCCAGAGAGCACTGTGGGAATGGACTTGGAAGTCAAAACCATGGGAGAAAGCTGAGTTGAACTTTCCAGGAGCCGTTCAAGTCCCAGCAGAAAACACTCGATGGAAAAGACAGAAGGTGTTCACCCACAACTCCAGGCTCCCATTCAGAAGAGATTTTTGACAACTAGCTTCTAGCTTGGCAGAGAAGATGCACAGAGCTTCTCATTTAGCTCTTCTGATTCACCTTGCAGTGCCCTGCTCTCTTTCTACCTGATTTCCTTACATGGGCATTAGTGAACACTGGCTTCCTGCTTTGTGAGGTTTTAAGAATGGGAGACAAAAGGATTGCTTCCCCTTTCTTCCTACCATGCCCCCAGTTTGAATTCAGATACCATGCAATGACTCCCTGTTGTTGTGCCCTGCAGGTGGGACTTAGTCTCTTCTCTGCAAATACAGGTTATTCCCTTGCATATCAAATGTGAAAGAGTAACATGAAATTATATGTGCTATTTGGCTATATTTGTCAAATCGATTCAATCCAAGCCTAATTTAAAAGGGTCCATATCAAAGGAGAATAAGAAATGAGTCCATACAACACACAGCTCACAAAGAGAGCAACCTGCTGTACATTTCTCAGTTTATACTGCATCGTTTTTTCTTCTTTTTTTATATTTAATTTCTTTTCAGTGTAACAGAATTCATTGTTCATGCACTACACCCAGTGTTCCATGCAATACGTGCCCTCCGTAATACTCACCACCAGGCTCCCCCAACCTCCCACCCCCCCACCCCTTCAAAACCCTCAGATTGTTTTTCAGAGTCCATAGTCTCTCATGGTTCTACTCCCCCTCCAATTTCCCTCAATTCCCTTCTCCTCTCCATCTCCCCATGTCCTCCATGTTATTTGTTATGCTCCGCAAAAAAGTGAAACCATATGATAATTGACTCTCTCTGCTTGACTTATTTCACTCAGCATAATCTCTTCCAGTCCCATCCATGTTGATACAAAAGTTGCATATTCATCCTTTCTGATGGAGGCATGATACTCCATAGTGTATATGGACCACATCTTCTTTATCCATTCATCCGTTGAAGGGCATCTTGGTTCTTTCCACAGTTTGGCGACCGTGGCCATTGCTGCTATAAACATTGGGGTACAGATGGCCCTTCTTTTCACTACATCTGTATCTTTGGGGTAAATACCAGTAGTGCAATTGCAGGGTCATAGGGAAGCTCTATTTTTAATTTCTTGAGGAATCTCCACACTGTTCTCCAGAGTGGCTGCACCAACTTGCATTCCCACCAACAGTGTAAGAGGGTTCCCCTCTCTCCATATCCTCTCCAACAGATGTTGTTTCCTGTCTTGCTAATTTTGGCCATTCTAACTGGTGCAAGGTGGTATCTCAATGTGGTTTTAATTTGAGTCTCCCTGATGGCTAGTGATGATGAACATTTTTTCATATGTCTGACAGCCATTTGTATGTCTTCACTGGAGAATGTTTGTTCATGTCTTCTGCCCATTTTTTGATATGATTATCTGTTTTGTGTGTGTTGAGTTTGAGAAGTTCTTTATAGATCCTGGATATCAGCCTTTTGTCTGTACTGTCATTTGAAAATATCTTCTCCCATTCCATGGGTTGCCTCCTTGTTTTCTTGATTGTTTCCTTTGCTGTGCAGAGGCCTTTGATCTTGGTGAAGTCCCAAAAGTTCATTTTTGCTTTTGTTTCCTTTGCCTTTGGAGACATATCTTGAAAGAAATTGCTGTGGCTGATATCAAAGAGGTTACTGCTTATATTCTCCTCTATGATTTTGATGGATTCCTGTCTCGCATTGAGGTCTTTTATCCACTTCAAATTTATCCTTGTGCATGGTGTAAGAGAATGGTCGAGTTTCATTCTTCTGCATATAGCTGTCCAATTTTCCCAGCACCATTTATTGAAGAGACTGTCTTTTTTCCACTGTAGATTTTTTCCTGCTTTGTCAAAGATTATTTGACTATAGAGTTGAGGGTCCATATCTGGGCTCTCTACTCTGTTCCACTGGTCTATGTGTCTGTTTTTATGCTAGTACCATGCTGTCTTGGTGATCATAGCTTTGTAGTAAAGCTTGAAATAAGGTAATGTGATGCCCCCAATTTTGTTTTTCTTTTTCAACATTTCCTTAGCAATTTGGGGGTCTCTTCTGGTTCCATACATATTTTAGGACTATTTGCTCCATCTCTTTGAAAAATACCTGTGGAATTTTGATCAGAATGGCATTAAAAGTATAGATTGCTCTAGGCAGTATAGACATTTTAACAATGTTTATTCTTCTTCTGAGGCCCATTGGCATGGAAGATGCTTCTCCATCCCTTCACTTTGAGTCTGGGTGTATCTTTAGGTTTGAAATGGGTCTCTTGTAGACATCATATGGGTGGATCCTGACGTTTTATCCAATCTGCAACCCTGTGTCATTTTATGGGCACATTTAGGCCATTCACATTGAAAGTGATTATTGAGAGATACGTTTTTATTGACATCGTGTTACCTGTGAAGTCTTCGTTCCTATAGATTGTCTACATATATTTCTGTTCAATGATATTCTTAGGGTTTTTCCTCTTTTATAGAACTCCCCTTAATGTTTCCTGCAGTGTCGGCTTGGTGGTCGCATACTCTTTTAAACCTTGCCGGTCTTGGAAGCTCTTTATCTCTCCATCCATTTTGAATGTAAGTCTTGCTGGATAAAGTATTCATACTGCATATTCTTCTCATTTAGTGCCCTGAATACATCTTGCCAGCCCTTTCTGGTTTGCCAAGTTACTGTGGACAGGTCTGATGTTATTCTGATGGGCTTTCCTCTGTACGTAAGGAATATTTTTGTCCTAGCTGCTTTCAAGAGCTCCTGTCTACAATTATGATTCATCATTCTCACTGTCAGGTGTCTTGAGGTCTTTCTAGATTCTATAATCTTGGGGGGAGACTGTTCTTCCTCTAGTACACTGACGCTGGTTCCATTCACAAGATTGGGAAAATTTTCATGGAGCATTTGTTCAACTATATCTTCTAGCCTTCTTTTTTTCTCCTCCCCCTCAGGGATTCCAATAATTCTGACATTGGAACACTTCATGGCATCATTTATTTCCCTAATTCTCTTTTTGTGGCTTCTAAGCTGTTTGTTCCAGGCTTCCTCCTGATCCTTTCTATCTGTTTGTCTTCCAGATTACTAATTATATCTTCTGTCTCAGTTACCCTAGCTTTTAGAGAATTTAGATTAGATTGGAACTCATTGAGAACATTGTGAATATCATCCCTGGTGGATTTCACTTCCGCCCTAATCAATTCTGTTTGGTCATCCATGGCTTTCTCCAACCTAGCTATTGCCTGGATAATTGTTAGCCTGAATTCCCTTTCTGACATAATGTCTATGTCGGTAGCCATTAGCTCTGTTGCAGAAGGCCCATCCTCTGAATTTTTCTTCTCTTGGGCATTCCTCCTCATAGTTATTTTGGTGAGAGTTGGCTGAATGGATGTAGCTGAATGTATCAACTGTGATGCAGGCAAGGTGCACCCTGGAATGCTCTGAGCAATCAAGAGTCCCCACCCAAAAGAAAGAAAAAGAGAGAGAGAGAGAGAGAGAGAGGAAAAAAAAGAAAGATAAAATAAAAGAGAAGGCCCAGACCAAAGGGCCCCCAAGGTAAGATTTATGAAGTATACAAACAAAAATAGACAAACAAAAAGACTGATAAAAGTAGATGACAAGAGAAAAAAATATATATAAAAACAAAACAACAACAACAAAAAGAACCTCATCAAAAAGAGCCCCAAGTATAAGATTTATATACTACCAGGACCAAAACAAATGCACAGAAACACTGGCAGAAGAAAAAGATGGGAGAGTGGTTATAAATTCTCAGTGTGGGCAAGGAAGGTAATTTTGATTCTTCCTGGATGTACCTTGATATCTTTGTTAAAGGACTCAACTTTCCTAAGATAAAGGGGGATTAAAAACTGGTTTACCTATTGGGGTAGCATTGATTGGGGAAAGGGGATTACCTTGAAGTTTAACTCTATATGAATATAAAAAAATAAAAATAAAAAAGAATAAACTAAACTAAACTAAAATTTAAAAAATTAAAAAATAGGGAGAGAGACAAGATGGCGGGGAACTAGGAGGATGCTCTGGTTCAACCTGTCCCCTAAAGTGAGCTGATTACCTACCAAGGAACTCCGATCACTCATGAAATCAGCCTGAGATCAAAATTCTACTCGTCAGGATCTCTA